>JAQIXD010000574.1:0-24194 GCA_034699985.1 Minunthozetes semirufus | reverse complement strand
AGAGAGAGAGAGAGAGAGAGAGAGGGAGAGAGACTGGTCTCATCCATAATCTAATTTGATATGCGATACGAAACGAATTTGAAACCAAGAGTACATATTTATAGAAATAGTCTAGTACAGTACAGCACAGCACAGTACAGGACAGCACAAGCACAGCACGAGTACAACCATAACCACAAAACTAGATATTTCGAGACAAAAGTTGGTGATTTTAAAATGTTAGGAATGGGATGGAAGAACACCAATCATTGAAAAGATTTGGAATTTTCTTAATATTTGTGACAATATTTTGTGATTTAAAGTTCAAAAGAGTGGAAAAATTTGGACTCAGAAAGTGTTCCCAAAACTTAAATAAGATATAATTATTTGAATCACGTCTTCATGTTTTCAGAACTTATTTAATTGAATTATAATTATATTTGAAATCATTGAAGTCATTGAAGTCATTGAAATCACTGAAATGATGGGACCATTCATTGAAACAAATTATTTTTGCAAAACTTTTTTCAAACACTCTTTTGATTAAAAAAGAGATAAAAGAATTTTATTCATTAATTGAATGAAAAAATCAAATGAATTCCTCAAATAAATTAAGTTTACATAAGAGATGGTCGTCGGCTCCAAATGGTTGGCCATGAAATTGTGAAACTCATCAAATTGTATTTATGAGCGAAGTTATCATCAATTTAATGATCAAATACCCATAGAAGAGATGCAATTATTTGAAAGATTACTTTCATTCTAATAAAAGGAGTTTCGAGTGCTTAGGGATTACTTGCTTGAATTGGTTGGTCCTAATTTTGTATTTTTTGAAAAGTATCATGCTACTATGCTCAAATTATACTATTTTTAAAAAATATATATAACGCTATAAATTAAGACATCATTTACTGTAATAACTAAATTTTTATGATAAACTACTGGAATAGATGTAAGAGCAGGTAATAGTGATGATGCTATGAATGGTATTGTTATTGTTTTTTCATCTTTAAATGGATTTAATATTAAAAATGTTGGAAACATACCTTCCATCCCATATTTTCGAAGAATGTGCAGAGCCTGGCCTGTCCTGTAGTCTTACCACTGCACGGACCTGAATAAATCACAAAATCAAATTCATTAATAAAATGAAAATATTTTCGCTAAATATTAACGCTATTAACGAATACAAAACAAAACTGTTTTAATAATTTTGTTTTTCCAAAACATATATTTTTTAAATTATTATTTATTGTAGAAAAAATGCAAATTAAATATAAAATGTATTATTGTATTATTATTGTATTATCATTATTATTATCATCATGTGCTCAATTATTAATATAAATGCATTGAATTAAAAATATCCAAAAATAACTGAATATTGAGTTTTAGTATATTTTTAAAAGATCCAACTCTTTGTATTCATTCTTCAGGAGTAGAATAGATATATCATTAAATAAGTGAATAAAGAATTGAGTAGTCATTCAAATAGTGATTCAAATAAAAAAACATTCAAAATCTTATGTAAATTAAACCATATTTTGATCAATATTTTCCTGTTTTGTCTTCTTTTGATGGTTTGAACAGATTTTTAGTTTGAGTTAACATTTATTTAAATAATATTCTGAAGGTTTCAGTGATTAATGAAAAAGCAATAAATATATGAATTATATATTGAATTGAATGACATTTAAAAAAATCAAATAATTGTATAAATAATTAAATAATTGATTTCAAACCATTAGTCATAAGATTTGGTTTTTGATTAATTGCTTATATTTTTGTTTGACTTTTATATCGAAAATAAAATCTCAAAAAATTGATAACTTATTCAAAGAATTGTTTAAATCAATAAAATAAAGAATCGAAACAATTGTCTTATGGATACAGACCTCCGGTAAGAACCAGTTTGTAGATTATTCTGTCCTTCTTTTCCTGTTCGGGACTCATCTCTGTTGAGTTGATTGGTTTTGATTCAAATTCAACACAATTTAAAAACAATTGAATTAACAATATTTCAATTAAAAGTAAAATCAATATCAAAGACCAATATTTATGATAAAGATTGTGGTCTCGATTATTAGCCGATTGGTGTCCAAAGAGATGTTCGAGTGAATAGTCATTAAACAAAACTATCTCTTCATTAATAAATGGTTTTGTTTCTGAATCTATTAATAAAATGTTAAAATGTTTAACATTAATGTCTAAATGTGTTTAGTAGTGAACGCCATGTGATTGGCTTAACATAGAATGCAATGAAAACATTAGACAAAACCGAAGTACTGTTCGTCAGAATCACTGCTTTATAGACAGGAATTGTATCACATATTCTATGATTCAATGATTGGCCACAACTCAGCCTCTATTATGAGCACAGAATACGCGCTCTTATGACTGTTATATAGCAATACTCAATACATTTATACATTACATAACATCATCTCATTTGTTCACTCGAGTAGAGGCTCTTCGAGTATAATACAATACAATTGCAGAACAACTACCACTCCATCTCTGGACAGACATCACTCAAGAATCCCAATGTTTTGATTCCAATCTGTTGTCACGTGTTTTGAGTTTTAATCGTATTTTAATTTTAAAACAATTTTTAAAACAAATTATAAAATGAATGAAAATAATGATAACATTATAAACGAGGAAAAAGTCATTTTGTTCAGTGAATTACGGGATGCGCTCATTGGTCCCAATAAGAGAAAAAGAGATAATATACTTATTCCGGTCACTTTGGGTGGACAGACAATCAAAACAAATGATGAACGAATGGTTGAGAGGGCTTTTGAGAGCTGTGCCTTCAAGACAACCCTCAGTTGTGTTATGGGATTTGGTTTAGGGGCGGCCATCGGTCTATTCTCTGCCAGTGTTGGACCACAAATAGCGGCTCCAGAGACCCAATCAGTTAAACAAGTGCTCAAAGATATGAAACTGCAAACCATGTCTTACGCGAAGAACTTCGCCATTTTAGGCGCTATGTTTGCTGCCATTGAGTGTACCATTGAATCGGTATTTCATTTATTTATTAAAAGACAAACTTCTTATTGATTTATGATTGAGTGACAGCACAGGGGAAAGACTGATTGGAAGAATGGAACGATGGCAGGAGGTATCACCGGTGGACTCATTGGTCTCAGAGGTTTGTCACCTCTTTTCAAATAATTTAATATTTAATTTAATATCAAATATGACTCAAATATAGCTGGACTTAAGGGGGGTATTCTGGGCGCCGCCGGTTTCGCTGCCTTTTCTACAGTAATTGATTACTATTTGCGATAAATTATTATTAATTATTATTATTATTAAATAATTAATTAATTTTAGAATATTTTGTAAATAAAACTATAATTAAATGAAACAAAAGTTTTATTAATTTTATTGAAAATTAAGTTCTTTTTTATCACTTCTGGAATGCGATCAATACTTCATAAATAATGGATTAATTGAAAATTATGGCACTTTTGGGCCGTCCTCTTCTCCCGAGACTAGATTAGAGCTATACTGAGTTCTTTAGAGAAAAATAATTAGTTTAAACTCAAACTAAATTTAGTTATGAGAAGACCCACCACTTGTAATATTCCGTCCTTTCGTTTGACAATTTCATTGGCCATTCCTTTGCTGAATGAAATTTGTCCGGTTTTTCCGTCAACCATAGTGTGGGTTATCCTTTAATTGAGTCATTCATTACTAATAACTGGATTTAATTTAGTAGTGATTAATGTCTTACCCTCCGGAGGCAACCACTTTGAGTTTGTCATTGTCTTTAACCATTATCATCAGTTTAGTCACCGCTTCGATTAGATGTTCGCGACAGTCAAGAATCAGATCACCCTTTGAGACAATAAATGGTTAATACGAGTGATATACAGTGTATACCAAAGAGTAAATCATCAAAAATGTATAAAAGGGAAATACCTTATCCTGTTTCTGTTCGGTTGGAATTCTGATAATCAGAATACCATCCGATAAATCACTGGTAACCACAGATGATATTGTTTTATAGGGCAGTCTGTGCTTTGGTTTCATATCCTTATCATTGAGTAAATAAATGGCAGAATTGGTCAGAAGTAATATTCTTGATCTCTGTTTATATCCGTGGCGATCGAATTTGACCACTTGTAGACAATATGTTGTCTTTTCGTCGTTTCCTTTATATTTGGTTTCAAAAAGATTTCTTCTTTGAGTCTCTGTTTCGTTGTCTTAAGACATAAAACATTATATTATTTAATAAAAAATTGAATATTAAAAAAAGTATTAAAATTATTACTCAATCGGTTTTCTCTGAACATATGGCTAATACTCGATGGATAGCTTGACTTCTTTCCGCGGAACAACTGTTCGGCCACTAATTTCTCATCCATCAGTCTTTTTCTCTCCGGACTAATACTTCTAACATATCTTCTGACGAGCCATCTCTGATGCAATGGTCGCAAAAGTTCTGAGGTCTGAATTCAATTAAAGACAATTAATTGAATGGAAAAAATATATAACCAAAGACTGACCTCTTGACAACATTTTGGTGAATTTGGCCACGACTTGTCGAGAACTGTTTTTGGCAGCTGTTTAGATAACCTCTTGAGCCACTCAGCCCTCACATTCTTAACGAACTGAAGGAAGTAATTGATATTATAAATGAAATCTAAGAACAAAAAATTACAGATCTGTTGCAGTCGTTTTCGGGTTCGTTTCGGGTTATAAATCCTTTAATGAAAGTACGGATCACATGCGCAGCCACTCGTCTTCGGGCCAAAAGTCGTTTTGCCAAAACTCGACGCCAATAACTAGCAATTAGTGTTACAGAACTTCTCATTTTCTGATATCTATTCCTCTGTTGATAACCTTTGACCTGTGACTGAATAATTGCGGCCAAATCGTGTTTTTTTCTTTGAAATGCATCCTCTGTTTCGAACAAAGTTCGGGGAAATCGTATAAATAATTTTGTTTTTCCCATTCGGTAGTCATCCGTTTGGAACTTCAAGTGTTCGACTAATACTTGAACCCCTTGTTTGGCACTTCCCTCGTAATGAGGCCACGTTTTTGGACACAAAGACTTATACCGATTGAGGAACGCATCATAAGTACGTCTATACGCGAAACCGGCTCTTCTGACCCTCAAGTTTTCAATGAGACCCAAATACTTGACCTGATGTTTGACCACTTGTTCGTCAAAGTTGTTGGCTGTCTTGTGGTCATTTGGTTTGATGCACCTGACATACCAGGGCTCCTTTGACTGCAATGTAGTCATCAATTTGGCCAAACTATTCTTGAATTGCGTGCCGGCAGTGGTCGGTCTCTTTTTGTTGTTGATTTCATTTTCAGGGAACACCTGTTGTATTATTGGGTTTTGTGATGAACTCATAGCTCTTTTGAGATCGCGATAAAGCAAATCATTATTTTTGTCGAGAAATCCTTCGACATTATATACGACTTCTCCCGCGTAATGACTTAACCGGAATTGCTATCAAAACAAAGTTTATTCAATAAATCATTTGAGTTATTAATAGAGACATACATTTCTGTCGATCACTTTTTTGGTTTTATTGTCCGCAATATTATGCGCACAGAAGTGGGGATGAGTGCCAACATTTAGCTCTAATTTCTCCAAAAATGTCTCATCAGTAGCTTCTCCGGGTCTTAAACATTCCTCGTCTATTGTGAGAGTAAATAAATTAGTGATTTGTTGAGTGAATCCAATAAATGAGTTATTAACCCAATAAAGCGATTATTCCTTTGTGTCGCTCTTCTATCAAATCACATATAATCCTATTATTGAAGTACTCGACCGGTTCCCACTTAAACACAAAAAAAATACCAAAAAATATTATTCATTTGAAATAAGTGTTTATAGATATGCCTGACTTCACCTCAATTTCTTCGCGTCGGTACTCTTCCTGTTCTGATTTGAGGGTCAGTTCAATGAAAAGTTGTTGAAGTTTTTCGTTGCAATAATTGATACAAAACTGTTCGAAACTATTCCTTTCGAAGATCTCGAACCCATAGATATCTAATAAACCCATTAAAGTCTTTCTCGATTTGTTGTTTCTATTTTCGAGTCCATCATTCAATTTGTAGACCAACCACGAGAACAGTCTTTCGTATACAGCTTTGGCCAACGCATCCCTCGCATAAATGGCCTGATCTCTAGTGAGGGGTGTGCTCACCGACTCTCCTCTGGCTTCGATGGTGCGATTGATGAGCGCATCTTTCAGTAACTGTTCGTCACATTGCAATAGTTTACAAATATGAGAGACAGTCCTGTACTGAGCGATTACCGCTTCATTGTTTTCTTCATAAAATCCTGTGTTTCCCATATGAAGGACTGACGCAACTATTGAGAGAATAGTCTGCTCCTCATTGGCTTTAAAATCAAATGCTTTAAATGCATTCTTAACGACAGTAAACTGTTTAGAATCGTCGACTCCATTGATGTCTTCACTTTCCCCCTGATTCAGATAGAAGTAGTGCTGAGGATCTCTTCTTAGAAAAAGATCATTTAGTATTTGGTCTTCGCCTCCATTAATCAATTGATAAAATATATGAAAATTTCGTTCGCCTTTATTCTGATGAATGACTCTCGACTTCTCCAACAGGTAGTTGTTTATATGTCCGCCCATAGGAGAGCCCAAGTAATCGAATTCTATGTCCATATATTTTCCAAATCGACTCGAATTGTCGTTTCTGTTTGTCTTTGCGTTTCCAAACGCTTCCAAAACTGGATTTGATAGAAGAAGTTTGTCTTTAACGCTCTCAACAGTTGGGTTGTGATGACTGGCGGCCGCCAAATACTGCAAAATCTTTTTCGAAGCTTCAGTCTTACCCGAACCACTTTCCCCTGATATGAGGATGCATTGATCCCGACATTCCTCTCGCATAAGACGATAAGAGACATCAGAAATGGCATATCTTTAAGTAAAATGATTTCAAAAAATTATTATTAATATCATTTGAAAAATAGTATTTTCTTACACATGTGGGGGCAGTTCATAGAGATTAACATTTCTGTATTCTTCAATCACTTCATTGGAATAAATGTTCAAATTTTTGTAGGGATTAACAGAAACCAAAACTTGTCCGATAAATGTCTGAAATGTTTGAGTAATCGAATGAATAAATATTTATTCAGTGATTAATAAAAATTAAATTAAATATTGAGTCAAAACTCACATAAATTAGATTTTCTTTAAACCTCTTTCTGAGGTTTTCAATGAAAGCATTTTGATCCGTATAGTTTTCCAGAAGTACGAAATCTTCGACACCGACCCTATCTCTGGCATATAATTTGTTTTCCATAGTTATTGTTTCGACAATTAATAGTGAATCCAAATAAAAGACTCAACAGATTTGTGAAGTTCTCTGAAAATGGATTTCAATAAAAGATAAGAATCGTTGCATTCGTTGCTTCGAAACATTACTCAAAGAACTTTACATTTTATCGAAAGTAATGCATATTTTGTGATAAAATATTATTTCGATTATAAACTGATAGCTAAGACTTTCGGCCTTTAATTGACTCAACTTTTTTAGTCAAACGTTTGAATAATAAATAACTTTCTTCAGAAACATATCTTAATTATGTTTACAATTAAAAAGAATTTCTTACTTTTAGTTAATGTTTTATAACTTCAATAAATGAAGTAATAATTAATTAATTATAAAAATACTAAGAGTTGTAACATATATCCAGTTATCCCAAGCACTGCCACAAACAAAATTATAGTTAACTAATTAATCACAAATGTTTTTATTTGGGTCCCAATTATTAAACACAATTTATAAACATTTGAAAACAGATGAATTCAATTCAAATGGGACTCATTTATAAAGTTGGAAACACCTGCTCCGGAGCTCTGAATCAGCCGTTTTTATCCAACGAATTATTCGGAATTTGTCGTCAATTAACGGAAATTTAACGTCAAGTCTCTGACTCTTTCTTCTTCTCTGTATCTCATAATTACTTAATCTCCGATTTTCAAACTCAAAATTAAGTCTAATTTTTGCTTTTTTCTGTAATAATTTGAGATATTATACCAATCCTTTAATTTTATTCTGTTCTTTTTGACCTATTCTATATACAAGAACAAACTAATATGAAATATACTGAACTGAAATTCAAGGGAATTCAAATAAATACTTCCAATTATTCAAATGACTTGATATTTATTAATTTAGATTTAATAGCATATTGGGATTACAACTATCATCCACAATGACATATCCCTAACATTATTAACCTTTACTCAAAGACGCAATTACTGCGATAGCAATAGACTTAAGGGCTAAAATTATCAAGAATAACATGTAAGATGATAGTTTTGAATTATTTTGCAGAAAAACTCTTCCGTTAAATCATTAAATGCAAACATTTTAATAGTTTTACGTCAAAAGACATAAATGGTATGAAATCTAAAGCAACTATTTTTTTAATCTTGAATTTTATAGACAATAATTGTATATAAAATAAGAATAAAATCTATAGTTGTTTTTATATGAGTTTTCAATGAGTTATAAAAAAAGAAAATGTTATCAGTCTCTGAAACTAAATTTTCTAAATAAGATAACTTTGATTAAGATATTGAATACTATTGTCGTCATCGATATAACACTTGTGAAAAGTATCGCAAACCCAATAATTCACTCATTGTTTTCAATAAATAAGTGCCAAAAAGCAGTTAAATATTTTTGCAAAATAATAATCAGGAATAGTTTAATCACAAATTGCAAGTGCATTCAATGAGAGAAACGCTAATCAATAATCAGTATTCATTACTAATCAAACTTAAAGATCGGTTCTCTTATCAAATAATGAGTATTTTATGGCTCATCTAAAGTCTTATCCACAAAATTTGGTCAAACATTCTTTTAAAAGTGATTTCATTTGATTAGCATAACTATAATGAATTAGTATTCTAAAGGTATCAGTGCTTTAACTTGATAAATGATACCAGTACTCCATCTTCACTTGAATCAGATAAAAGTTCGCTATCTATTAGTTTGTAATTATAATAACTTATAATTTATAAGTAATTAAAAATTATTTCCTTCAAAAAAGGATTAAAATAATAAGTAATTTAAATAATAACTTACATTATAGTCAGTAATGAGCAATAATTTTAGTTGAAAACACTTAACGAAGTAATAATTGTTAGAAATAGTCTTTTGTTTGAATCCTTAAAACTTTTTATTATTAGTAAATATCATAAAACAAACAAATAGTGAACAAAAGTTATTCAAATTATTTGCGATAAAATTATTATTATATTATTTGATGAGAAATGTTTCGATGAATTTAATGAAATCACAAAAATAGTAATTATTCAGTAAATAGTTTGTCGAAGATTAGATAATTTGGATGTATTTGAAAGTCTGTTGTTGTTTACAATAAATATAATTAAAGATAACTCGAGAAGTCTTCAAACATTGACTTCAAGATTATCATCGTTTGGTTGATTTGCATTGAAGTAACAGATGAGTTAGTGAGGGATGAGCCCACACTATCCCACTCTATCCCTGTTATTAATTTAAATAAAGTTTGAGTACTATTTAAAAATGTAGGCGAAGTGCCAGAAGTGCCAAACAGTTGAATGCAAAACAACTTGAGTTGACTCCAAAGACTCCAATGTTTTCATTCTTTGCCTCACGTTTTGAGCAAAACTTCTTGAGAGTTGATCGAAAGGGAGAGTATATTGTCGTCGTCTGTATCCCATTCATTGCAACAACTTTTTGCTGTGCAGTTGGGCACAGTTGGGCACAGGGCTATCATTTTAGAAAGAGTTGACTCTTCAAAAGCATACGAATAATTCAAACTGAAAAACCGGTGCTGTCCTTGACTTCAAAAGTTGTGCACAAAGAATGAACTCAATTCCCAAACCAATTGATTCGCAGACACTTTCATCCGAAGTATATTAAATCAATGGAAAGGTGTAGCTGTTGGCTATTAACTAGTAACAAATCAAGCGGAAATACACTCTAAAATCAGTGGAAAGACCTTCAAATAGATTACTCCCTCCAAATAAAATTATCTTAAGATGAATCACCAAATGTTTGATCACAATTTGATTGTGATTCACAAACCCTCTTAAATGTGAAAGACTGAGCTATTATTGCATTATATTTAACTGAATATCCATTTGTTATAGAATTTGAGTCATCTTTTCCTTAAGTTTTTCCATTGCTTTGAGAAAAAGAAGAAAAAACAGACGGACGCTGACATCCTATCCCTTATCTCTATAAAAAAAAGTTACTAAATATAAGGGGAACAGAGTATCAGATATTTGAACTCATTGATGACTCCCATTTCCATTAGGGAAAGATTTTCAATATTAAAGTTAAGATAATTAAACTCAAAATAAGAATAAGAAGAGTCTGAAAGAGTTTTGTTTTGTTGTTTGATTTGAAGTAATTTTGGCTTTAGTTTGAAATAAATATAATTCATTAAAACAAAGCGTTCAGTCATTTCCTCGACACACAACTCACTGAGACTCGCATTTCAGATGAAATGCTTTAATTCATTCCTATTTCCATGACTTGAACTTTGAATTTATATTTTCCAGAATAATATTAGTCTAATCCGAGTGAATGAGTGAATATTCTTTACATTTTTCACTCAACTCCTACTTAAAGTTGAATGACTGGCAAACAGACCATTGAGTGAACAGACCTAACAGACGGGTTAACAAAAACTCGAAGGTATTAAATATTAGTTTTGTTTGAAGAGTCGCTCGAATTCATAATTCATTTCAAATTTCAATTCAATTAAATATTTATTTATTTATTGCTTCAAATTGTTGTCAAATCTAACGATCAAAGGAGTGATCGATTGATTTCACAATATATGACTGCATTTAAATCAATCACTCTTTTGACAAATCATTGTTTAGATTATAGATCAAAGATAATCAAAGGGGTTAGGCTTCAATCGCTCCTTGCCTTTCATAATTGCTTTAAAAATGAACCCAAAGTTAAAAAGTCAAAGAGTGTGAACATCTTAAACATATTAAACATCTGAATCTTCTTAAACAAAATATAAGAATTAAATTCCAATCAATTGTTTAAAGTTTGCATAAAAAGGTCGTCGACTTTGAACTCAATGACAGCCCTTTTCATAGAAAATAATGCCATACATTAGACTCTGATTCTAATAATGGATAATAAGAAAGATTATGAAAACCATTGAAATCAAGTTTTATTGCATTTAATGATTATTTAATTATTAAATAATAAGAATTGAATCGATTTTAAAGAATTTATTTTCAATTTTCAACAAATTTTTATAAACAAATGACGGAAACGAAAAACAATTAAAACATAAAACAAAACAATTATCCGTTTTTGACATTAAATGACATTAAATAACATTTTCTATATTCTGATTGATTTAACGATAAGTTAAACTATAACTCGAGTGGGAGGGACGGGTCGACAGTTCAACAATTTTTTTACACAATATTTGGCACTATTCTGCAAATGTTCGGATCAATTAAATTCAAGACTAAAAGTAGCAAAAGTAAAGGGGAGGGGAGGAAATGGAAGGCGAATACATCAACGTTCAGATATCAGAGAATAGTTTTAAATGAATTGAAGCAAAAATGTGCGCAAATGGGGTGTGATTTGTGTCACTCGACGCCACTCTTCCATCGAAACCATCATTAGGTGACAAAACTTATGTTCAATAAAATCATTGACTAATTGAGTGTTTATCGCGATTTTGAAGCGCTGTTTCTATTTTAATGCGTCGGTTCTCATACTTTTGCTTAATAAGAGCCACACTCACAGGTTTAGGCATATCCGGCACCACATAAGATATGACCAAAATTAAAGCCAATATAAAGTGCTATAAAAACGAATATTAGTTTCGTATTTCATATCAAATAAATTCAAATGACCTCAAAGGCGACCATAAACTGGAAATTATCTAATCTTAAGCTCTGACTAATTGAAGTAACTGTTGGAGACATTGTCAGGAGTGCACAGTTGGTTATCACTGATATTATGCCCATCACTTCAAAAGCTTTCTGAAAATTAAGAACAGAATAAATTTGTTTCATTCATCAGATGATCCAATGTTTGATACCATCCACGAGCCGTTTATGCTTTTAGCCGTCCTCTGGTGCGGCCTTTTATATCCATAACAGAGTTTGATGGCATCCGAACGGATTTCCATAAAATTATTGCAAAATGCAATAATAGGTGCCAAAGGAAAGACACTCAGAAAGAGGAATATATACCCAAATTGGATGTAAAGCTCTAAGTAATCATAATATGTGCCCTAATTTGTGGTATTATTTGAGTGAATGAAAGTTATCTTTTTAGTCATACCTCATAAGCCGGCAGTTGTTTCTCATAATTGATTCGCGCGATTGTCGGCAATAAATCAGATTTTTTTCTACTCATTTCGTAATCTCTATTAAGTCTATATGTCTTAACCAAAGGAATGAGAACTTCTTGGATATTATCTACCAATTGGTTGACGACAAGCATAGTTCCCAATTGCTGTCCAATAGAAGTATCAATTAGTGAGAACTGAAAACAATAGTTTGTAAGACAAACCCATTTCAACATTTGGAGGTCTTTCAGATAGAATGCGATATAAAACAAAGACATAAAATTGTTAACGAATTCGAACTAAAATTTGACAAATAATTAATCCTAAAATCAATTGTCTAATAGTCTAATACCAGGACTAGTTTTATAATCCAATGATTCTCATGAGATGTCTGTGTTCTGTGATTCTCTGAAAATAAAACATTTATTCTTAAGATTAATGCAAAGTTTGTTGTTTGATGTCTGACCCCATTCATTGAGTTTTGTTGATATTTGTCGATACATGTGATTCATAATCATTACAATCAGCGCATAAACGATTCCGGGCATCAAAACTATCAGTTTTTGTATTCCTTTTGGGTTTGAATCGTAATAAATGATGAGCTGCTCTTCCAATCGGAAGTAAAGGCACATCACATGAAAGGCTATTCCAAGACTTAAGAGAACTATAGGCAAAGAAACGCCATATTCTCTTAACCACGTCTTATATATGGGATAGACTGGCGTCAGATTTTTGGTAATCGGATCGGTCTGCATATGTTTGCCACGAAAGGTGGGTCGGGGGCCTTCCAACAGAACATCGCCGATAGTTCCCCATTGAAATGCGAGTCTATTCTGTTTTCTCTTCCATTGTTTGAGGAATATTGGGATCCAAAGCATATAAAAAACGGTGAAAAATATATTCATTTCATTTGAATATAAAAACTGAAAGATTCCGACGAATCCCGGAATTAGTAAACAATTGCTATAAAACTCTAAAAACGCGAAATAAAATGATATCTTTTCTCCGAAATAGTTTCGAATAGAATCTGAAAAATAAGTCTTAATTTGATTATTGTTTTAAACAAAAGATTCACAAAACTGACGGATCGGTTGCTTTTTCAGCGAAAAACACCACTCCTTCTTCAGATAGTCGAGACTTGAACTTTCATGAAGTGGGAAGTATTCGGTGACAACATTTTCTCGCTGACAGACCTGTACTGAAAATCATAACCTAATTATCTATTGGATGCAAAACTATTGTGTGTCTCACTGATGGACTGTCCCGGATATAGCTTCACATTTGGATATCCGAACAGAACTCCTGTTAAATGAATACTCGTTTTAAAAAGCTATGGAAACAATTGATGAAAGACCTCTTTCTATGGAATGAAGACTTTCTATTTGGTAGAGCAATACCCGCTGTTGTTCAGAGATTGTCAGAGACTGATCCGAATCAATATTGAGATCATCGACACGAAAAAGACGACAGAACGACTCATTTGGTTTCAGTTGCTTTAAATCAATGGCATCGGCGCTGATGTTAAGCCTCCGATTAGAAGTGGTCACATGTAATGTGATATCAGATTCTGGTTTAGATTCTTTCGGATCTAATATTTTCTTTATGATAAACTGTCCGCCGCTTTCTTTGGATGATTTTTCCAAGAGTTGTAATAACCATTTGATTGTTATATTTTGTGTCAAACCATTCAAAACGATTATATAATGACAAACATCCTCTTCATCGGAGGAAAGACATTGAAGTTTCTCTAAAATTGATTGTCTCTCTGCGAGAATAACTGCCGAAGATTGACGTCTTTGCATATCTGCCACAAATAATTGTCAAAAGAATTGAAAACAAAATAATAATAATAAATGGATTTAATTAATAAAACTGTTTTTGAAGGAAAAGATTAAAATGAAAGCAATTATTTATTTATTTAACTTTCAAATCATTGAATAAATCAAAATAAATGTCATTTTTAAAGATATTTAACGGATTAACACTTTAATCTTCTGACAAACACTTTTATCTAATTAATAATGGATTAACTGTTGGCTAATCTATCGTTGATTTGTTTGTTATTAATAGAAAGTGAACTCAGATTTGAAAAAATCATTTGATTTGAGAAATGAAATGAAAATTGGATTTAAAGCCAAAAATTAAAAATAAGTTTCAAAGTTAGGGATAAGTTATTCATAAATAACGTCTGCCTTTCAATTGATTTCAGCCATTCATTGAAGACCTCTTTTTGACGTAATGTTGACTCAGAGTTCAAAACATTGAAAAAATGGTGTGAATTGTCTCTCAAATTGTGTTTGTTTTGAATTTTAATTGTTTTCAATTGAAGTGATTTTGAAGACAATGTTTTAATCATTTGATTAATCAATTGAACAAAACTCCGATTTTTGTCATTTGTTTGTCGTTTGAATACAATTATGGATTCAAACGAAAACAGACGTAAAAGTAAGCGATTGAGTGAAAAATGTGTTAATTCTGAAGTAATTAATAAAATAATTAATAATAAGACTAAACCCAAGTGTAAGTCAAAGACAACATCTGTTAAACTGAAAGAAAACGATACAAATGTAAGAAAATCTTCAAGAAATCAACAAAAACGTGTCAACGGAACCATTGACGCCATAACTGAACGCAAATATGGGTTAAGAAAATTAGCGCCAATTAATTGGAAGGAAAGACTCGACACAAGACATATCACTACAGATATTAATAAAACTGTGGATAAAATCAAACCAAAAGTCAGTCCAAAAATTGAGGACAAAATTGTCTCAAATATTAAGGAAAAGAAAATAAAAAGAATTAAAATTAACGGAAAAATCAATTCAAAAGTTGACCACAAACTGAGTAACGAATCCTTTCAAGTAATTAATGATATTAAGAGACTTAAGAAGAGAAAGTCTAATAACACTTGTAATAAGATTTGCGATCAACTGATCCACAGAACAGAGAGAAACAAATCTCAAAGAATTGATAACGAAGTCGATTGTGAAGTGATTGATAACTCAACGAAAGATTCTTCGAGTAGTGATTTGTGTCCAACAAATGATAGTATCGAACAACAAATACAAGAATTTAAAGACAAAGAAAAATCAGTGAATTTGAGTGAATTGAATAAATTGAGTACAAATTCCTGTATTTCTTATATTAAATACATTGAAATGCGTTCAGAGAGTGAACCCAAAGGACCGTCACTTTCACTAAATATAATTAATTTATTGAATCAAAGGTTAAAAAACAAGAGAAGAAATACAAAGAAATCAATGCATCCATTGAACGGTAATAATAAGCGAAGACTATATTCTTGTGGTTACGATCTCTGCGACTCTAAAAAGTGTCAAAACTTTTTCAATCACTGAATAACTAATAGTTTACTAATAGTTCACAATTTGATACTCGTTTTTTGCTGACAATTCAGACCAGGAGTCCATTCTCTATACCCTATCCATAACCAGAGGATTTAAATCGATATTAGCTTTCGTTTCAATTTTCAATATAAACACAAATCTATTTATTTAACTCACATTTGACTCACATTTCAAAAGAAATCTTAATTTTTATATAAATTGAGGAAAAGTTTAGAATAAATTCATTCGTTAATTGAATGCAAATAATAAACAAATGATAAGACATTTAAAGTGCTCTCAAATTCATTATAAAACAATTTTTATACGAAAATCATTTAATTTATGAAATGTTTTGTAAATATTCTATAGATTTGAAAAAATCGTTTTTTATATAACAAATGTTTTAAAATATAAAACTGTTTTCACAAATAAAATATTCTCTCATTTCAGTGACTAATAGACTACTAATACACTGCTAATAGACGCGATTCTTTTCGTGTAGACTTGCAGTGCCTGAAGCGCCCGTTACACCGCCGGCGTACCTTCCCTGAGCCGCATCACTGTTAGCCTTTGCCCTCTTTATGAGTTCTATTTGAGCTGCCCTTACATTTTCTTTTTTGCCGCCCCAAGCCTTTAAAGCACTCGCTTGAAGTGCACGACCATAACTGAAAGTTAAAGCCCACGGCTTGTGCTGGTTTCGGCCGATACCCATATATGTGTTGATTTCGTTTAAATTGACTGACGCTTCCTCTTCCGACTGTCCGCCTGACAAGAAGACAACCCCTAAGAATATAATATACTTTTTATACAATAATTATGAGATTAAAACTAACTAATAGACTAATAAATAGGCTAACCTGTCACAGCGGGAGGTACTGTACATTGAAGAGCTGTGACAGTGGAACAGCCAATATCAATAGGAGTGTATTTTTTGGAACTTTTATTGCCAGCGGTCACCATATTTGGCTTCAGAAGAGTTCCTTTTAAAAAGACGTTGTGATCGCTCAACGCTTTATAAACTGCGGCCAACACTTTCTCAGTGACCTCTTTACACCTTTGGAGGTCGTGATTGCCATCAGTTAACACTTCGGGCTCAACAATTGGAACCAATTTTGCCTTAAAAACAATTTTATTACTTATAAAACTTCTACTCTATAAGTGATGCCTAACCTGTTGACAACACGACGCATATCGGGCCAAAACATTGGCGTTTTCGAGGATAGCCAGCGGTGACGGCATATTAACCCCAATCTTCAAAACACAGCGCCATTTGGCGAAACGACAGCCGTCTTTGTAATACTGTTCGCATCTTTTCTGGAGATCATCTAATCCTTGTGTAGTCGACTCATTATTAGTTCCCAAAAGAGGTACGACTCCGGTATCGACTTTAATGCCCGGAATAATTCCTTTCTTTATCAGAAGTTCAGCAAAAGTAGTGCCAGAATCGTCCTTTTGATAGACAGTTTCGTGGAATAAAATAACTCCAGAAATATATTTATTCAGATCTTCTGAAGTGAATAACAACTGTCGAAATTGTCGCCGAAATTCTTCTTCATTTGGTTTTCCAACAGAAGTCAAGCGCTTACCCATAGATCCTATTCAATCAATTGATGTATAATTCATTGAAAAGCCTTTAAATTAATTAAAATTCAATTCTATTTTACCAACGCTTTCATCGGCGGCTAAAATTCCTTTGCCGGCCGCCACAATCGCATTGGCCGTAGCCATCAACTCTTGTCTGACCTGATCTGAAAGATGGTTTAAATCACTCATTGAAATCACTTCTGAAATAAGAATTCTTTTGAAAATTTTTTCAATCAATTTATGGATTGATTTCACGCGAAATATTTTCTCTGATTGAGAGGACGTTCACTAAAAATGTGTTAAAACATAAAATTGCTTTTTATTGAATTGCATTCCAATTATAATAGAGTTTAACATCAATTAAAATAAAACATTTCTATTAAACCATAAAATACACACATTTTTCAAAATAAATGCTTAAATCTATTAAATACAGACTTTAATAGATCTATAGATCTATAACTAAAATTTAAAATAGAGAGACCGAGAGATTCGAATAGAATATACGGCCAAACGGCTAATAGGCATGATTTTTGACGAAAAGGTCTTCTCCAGCAGCGGCTCCCACCAGACCGCCTCCATATTTTCCGAGAGCAGCCTCACTGTTAGCCTAAAATTAATAAATGAATCAATTAATTACTTATCAATAATAGGAATGACATAAATAGAAAATTAAAAGATTAACGAATCAATTGATAGATAATTGTAGTGATATTGAGTTTAATCATCAGACGAATGATTAATCAATAGATTTGTTAGTTTAGAGCATATATTAAACGCTATTAGTTTTGAAGAGACGACTGAAGAGAAATAATCATTCAGTTGACAACTATTCACAACTATTTATACCTAATTATGGAAAGGAATGCAATGTTTGGGAATTGTTTAGTATTTGTGTTGTTTAACGAAATTAGAGGACTGGGAGGCTCCTGTGGCCAGAGAGCCGGCAACATATTTGCCCTGAGATGCCAAAGCGTTTGCCTGGAGTTTCAATTTTGTTTAGTTTTCAAACTTTTCTTAAAATTTAATTAAAATTTAATCAAAAAATTGTTTTACTTTCGCTCTCTTAAGGAACTCGTCCTGACCCGCCTTAATGTTCTCCTTCTTTGCGCCCCAGGCTTTGATGGCACTCGCCTGAAGAGCTCGTCCATAACTAAAGGTCAGAGCCCATGGCTTTTTGGCCTGAAATTGATTGATTGCACTCAAATTAATTGAAGCCTCTTCTTCTGACTGTCCGCCCGATAGGAAGACAACGCCTGAAATGAAAACAAATTTAAATCAAATTAAATAAAATGTAATATATTTATGACAACAAACCGGGAACAGCCGCTGGCATTGTTCTTTGCAAAGCAGTAACAGTGGCGCGGGCAACGTCTTGTGGCTGATACTTCTTAGGGCATCCCTGACCAGCGGTTACCATATTTGGCTTCAGAAGAGTTCCCTCCAAATAGACGTTATGATCGCTTAAAGCCTTATAAACTGCAGCCAACACTTTCTCAGAGACCTTTTGGCACCGCTCAAGATCGTGGTCGCCGTCGGGTAACACTTCGGGCTCAACAATTGGAACGAGTCGGGCCTTAACAACCATTTAATTAAAATTTTATTATAAACATTAGAAGTGATGCCTAACCTGTTGACAACAGGACGCATATCGGGCCAAAACATTGGCGTTTTCGAGGATAGCCAGAGGAGAGGGTTCGTGTTCTCTGATCTTCAAAACGCAGCGCCATTTAGCGAAACGACAGCCGTCTTTGTAGTACTGTTCGCATCGTTTCTGGAGATCATCTAATCCTTGTGTAGTGCACTCATCATTGGTTCCCATAAGCGGAACGACTCCGGTATCGACTTTAATTCCGGGAATAATTCCTCTCTTCTTCAGAACTTCAACAAAAGGAGTGCCAGAATCGTCCTTTTGATAGACAGTTTCGTGGAATAAAATAACGCCCGAAATATAATTATTCATTTCGTTGTCACTCGTGAACAGCAATTGTCTGTACTGTCGGCGTAATTCTTCGTCATTTGGGGCACCGATTGCTTGCAATCGTTTACCCATTGTTCCTGTGCTCTCATCAGCGGCTAAGATTCCCTTTCCGGGAGCAACGATGGCATTTGCGGTGGATCTGAGCTCATCCATCACATCTTGAGGAAGATAATTGAAGTGCGCCATTGTTTAAGTTAGACTATAATTGGATGTAAAATAAATGACAAAAAATGGTTAAAATTCTAATAAAACGACAAAAGTTTGAAAAAACACTTATTTATAGAATTGAAATATCAAAGCGTTATTACATAATACAGATATTGAAATCAAAATACATTAACTATGTTATGATGTTATGAACAAATGAACAAATGAACATGATTACTTTATTTTTAATACCTTTTTTGCGACTTTATTTGACAAAACAATTGAATCAACTTCTGATTAAGTGCTTTAAATACGATTTGATTGAAAAATCAAAGTATAATATAACCGATAAAATGGCAATGAATTCAATGAATAAAATTCTTGTGAGCAGAATCCGCTTATAAATAGTCACCTTGAATAAAGGCACACCATCAATATTGTCTACAATATACCCTCATCTGTTCCCTATTATAGTTCATATGAATGGAATATTTATATTTTTCCTTTAAAAGGGTAATCATTTTAAGCTATTAATTATAGTAAACACTTTGGAAAATTACTGACCATGAACATTCTGATTCAAAATAAGTAGACGTATATATGACTTATTATAAGTAAACAGTCGGGTCCTTATATTCTGCTTATAAATACAGTGGAACTCCTATTAATGAAGATTGTGAAAGAAGACAAGATAAAATACTGTACTGTAGTATTGCTATGATAGCCATACATTATATTCAATGTTAAAATTGCAAATAAAACTCATTAATGAATTTGACTGTAATTAATGTGCATTACTTTATCTTATATTAATATTAGATTTAAATGTTTCCACAACCATATAGTGGGAAATTACTCGATTAAAGTGCTATTTATTTGGCCAAAGTTTTAACACTATTTTCTATATAAAGTCTCATAAGTACTACTAAAGCACTGGATAGCACTGGAAGTGAACTGATTTGATCGAGAAATCCAACTAATTGTACATTTATAGTACATTTCCAGAATCTGAATGATTGGATTGGAATCCAGTTTTCTTATTAAAAATATGTTACCATTCATTTGATAGCATTTGATATGAATCAATAATTTATTATATTTTTGACTTTTTTTAAAACATTTATTTATTTATTAATTTTGAGTTATTAGTAGTGATTAGCGATTATTATTCATTACATTCAAGATTTAGAGTTAAATTGCACTCAATTAGCATTGATTTTGAGTAATTGAGTAGAGATTAAAATTACATAAAGTATTAATAGTTAGTAATAATAATAATAATAATAATATTTAATACAAATATTTTAAAATATATTTTAAGCAGAGATTAGGAGAATTAGAAGATTAGAAGAATATGTAAATAATATTCTTGTCTTAAAAAATATCAATTGTTTTGACTCCGATTCTGTTAAAGTGATGAACAGTTTTAATATAAAAAAGTTTTTTAATAATTGTTCTCATAATTTGATTGATTGTGTGAAAGTGTTCTGAAATGACATCAATATATCATATTTTATGATATAATAGAGAATATTATTAAATATTATTAAACAGTAAATAATTTTTATAACAATATATTATCACAAACTTAACACTAAATAAGAATTTATTCATTAATTTAAATAATGTTTTAAATAAATGGAAAATAATTTTCTTAATTAAGAAAATCAATGTTTCATTAATTAGTCAATTAAATGATTGGTCTTTAAATGATTTCATTTTAGAATTTTGCACCAAAAATATGGCCACTGATTGTTGTATTGAAGAAGATATAAGTCTGGACACAAAATCTTATGCTTCTGTGCCTTAGACTTTGGAAGAGCGAAGTTATGGAATGTTTTGTTCCGGAGTTCGGTTCGAGGTTTCTCTATAATCGTTATACCCATCCATTTGTTTTGATGAAAGGATTGCATATTCTTCTTGAGATATTTGTTCATAAAATTCATTTTGTTTTTCATAATCACCGAAAGCACTATAATCTGTTCAAAAATATTATTCAATTATCGAAAAAATGAAAGTACGGACTACTCTCAAACTGTTTGTAATACTTTAGACTAATAGTGTAGGCGTTTATAATCAAATTATGAATCCATCATTTATTCTGAGCCATAGACGTGACACAAAGTTAAGCGAAATTAGATATTTTCAGTTTTAATTAACTTTATTTGAATTAAGGTAAGCACATCTAAAAATATTTCTGGAGTTGAGTGAAGTGACTATAGATACCAAAATGAGTTTTATGAAAGTATAGTCGATGAGGAGTGGACAGTATGACCACAATAATTTTGATAATGTTATTTCACGTTTTTTAAATAGAATAATTAATGAGGAATACATCATATACATGTATAATACATGTATATATGCTACAAGTTATAGCATACAACTTATAGCATATAACCATAGCATTTGTGCCGTAATTCTGTGCTCTTAATTCTGGGTTTTCTAAATCAGAATGAGTTGAGGCCTACATCTATCTCTTATTTAGTTTTATCAGAAGTGGTCCTCCACTTCACAGTAATAATTGGTATAAAGAGCTTACCTAACTATATAGCACTAAAATTATATATCAGCCCCTCTCACATTGAAAATACATTATGGAAATTAATTAAACCTTGATTTCAAAAAAGTTGCAGTAGGTAGCAAGTTGGAAGTGAAATATGTGCTAGTATGTGCTAGATACTAAAGGGATTGATAACATCCCAAGCGCCCAATTGGTAATCTAGAGCAGAAGGGGGTTAAAAGTGGGTTTTTCGCAAATATTTTCCAGTGTAGAAATAAGTAAGACTCATATAAGACATGACAGGGGTTGTTTAAATCAAGCATTTTTGTGTTATAGTTAGGTAAGCTCTTTATTATATGATTAAACGTTGAAAAATAAAATAATGTCAAAAAATCAGAAGAACTTAATTACTGTTTATATTAATCTTTGAATAAAGCGTTTAATCAATTTCTGTAGTAAACAGTTATTGAAAAGCGAGGGTCAGAGGCAGTGATTTGAAGATATGTCGAAATCATGGCTTCTCTTAAGCCCTAATGATTTCCAGTTAATCCTAAGCTTAGAGGCAAAGGTTCTAAAAATAGATGAATATAATTACCGGCAATATTTGGTGAGCGATTTCGATGACTTCGAGGACTGGGAGATCGCGTTTTTCGCCGAATTACTGGAGATGGAGAACGAAAGCTCGATGAATGAGAAAGACATTCAGATTGGTCCACACTATTCAATGTTTCAGTTGCCGGTGAACTGATTGATGGGATACTCGGCGTACTTGAACTGGAAACGGGTAGCGTATTGGAAAACCACGCGCCTGATTTCTTCCACATCTAAACATTATTGTTATTTTCTTAGATGTCTTCGATTAAAAAGATAAGCGAATAGGGATCTAAACTATTGATAGCCACGATTGGGTCAATTATTTCTAATATAGAATTACTCCATAAATGTTAATCAATAGATCAAATGAGAACTTAATCATTGAAATCAATCAAAAGACAGTTTTCTTATCAAATACTCTATTGTTTTGATTAGAAATTTGTGTCATTTCTCTTTTGGTTTTGTTTTGCTTTGTTATAGGGCTGTCCCTAAGCCTTTGGTGAAGATATTAAATTAAAATTATACTTCTCTGGTTTCGGAGCATATTTTGCACAGCCATAGGGTCTCGTTTTCTGGATTCAAAGTGTCGACTCCACACTTATTGCACACCAACTAAAGCACAGGAAAGAAATTTTCTTAAAATAGTTAAATATATTTTTACTTCTGTTTAGACTTTGAACTTAATTTCATTTGAAAACAAATATATACTTCATTTTGATTTAATTCAGGGCTCAGTTTTAGTTGACTTTAACCATAGAATTAAAATTAATTGCATTTCAAATAAAATTTATTTATTCTTTAGTTTTGTCGTTGAATTCATTGTCGGCTTTATTGCAAACTGTAGTCACTTGTGATTTATCGCACATTCAACTAAAGGACTCTTTTCTCACTAAGAAAGCAATCTTTTCTATATTTATGTTATCATAATTTTCGATAGAAATTCAATTTATATTTAAATGTCAGTGCATTTGAAAGACAATAATGAAGCAATCATTTTGATTATTAACACTATTCTAATAGGCCTCGAATCCGTTCGGGTCACAATTGGGTCCCAATTCTATTACATTTAACATGCTTATGATTAAATGTCAGAAAACCAGCTCAAATATAACATATGATATAAATGAGTGACCAAGTTTAAATCCAGTAAATTTATAGTCAAATGTGATTTTTGTTAACAAAAGAGTAATAGAATGTATGAATAAGAAAATTCAACTAAATAAACTTGTTCATAAATATTTTGAAAATTGCCCTCGTTGTCCCGAACAAATGCTTGCTAATAGGGTTTCATTAAATGGGTGAAGTTCACTTGGTCACCCGGTGAACACATTCAATACAATTATCGATTTAAACCAGAATTATATGTAAATCACAATCACTTTTCTATAAATTTGATAATTAGATGTTAATTGAAAAAAAGAGAGAAAACAAAATCCTGACATCATTTGACTAAATTGTTGAATCCATTCATTTATTCTTAAAGCTTAATCATTTAGAAGAAAGTAGTGCTCATCCAAAAATTATAAGTAAGCTCAATCATATTGAATAATAAGTTGAAGTGTTTATTAAAAATTGAAATAAAAAAGAATTATTTGACAAGATTAATCTACAGAATAGATTATAGGTTTTCAACTCCTATTAAAACCCCTACTAACAATATTGTAAGGGATGAGTTAGGTTTAAATGAAGGGTCAAACAATGATGAAAACTCAGCAAAGAGTCAAG
>JAQIXD010000573.1:0-24215 GCA_034699985.1 Minunthozetes semirufus | reverse complement strand
CTCTCTCTCTCTCTCTCTCTCTCTCTCTCTCCCCGCCTCCCTCTCCTTTATTCATATATAACTATCACCTAAATTAATATTTGAAATCAAAAGTTATACATAAATCAGAGATGCTCATGGTGAAATTATTAAGCAATGCTCAAAATGCCAAAAATTGATCACGCACAGTATTACGGGTGCAGCTATTTTAATCATGTTCCTAAAACAAAAAAACTCCCCCTGCAAAAGAAAATTGGATTAACATTGGTGGTGTGCAGAATAAATGCGTGCCTATCACCACCTGCACATCCCCGACAGTAATCGAAAGGTAGAAATAAAATTAACATTTCATAAAAAATTCAGTACAAAGAGGAATGACTTTCAGACAAAAAACGCACAGAATATTCTTCTTTGTCTGTTTTGTAATCACACAATAGACGCGAATGTGATTTTTCACAAATTAATCCCAGGAATAGTCTGTTCCTGTTTTTTAAAATTTATGCTGACAGACATCCGGCACACTCCACACGGGATGAGCGCGAGCCTTAATTTGTTGGTTTTGACTATAATCCAGTACACATTTATTAAGCCAAAGGAGTAGTGTTTTTTGGATTACATTAGAGGCTGTTATTTATTAGTGGCTTTATTTCTGTCACGAATTGCAGGAATAGATTCAAATATTATTATTATTACAATTTCTGTGATATTAGTTCACATTTTTCACTAAATATTAAAGCTATTGTTAGGGTTGGGCAGAGGGAAGACAGGTCTCTATTCTCTCGGGTGGGAAAAAGTCGTGGACTACCCCTAGAATTACAATGCGTTCAGAGGAATATCACTCACAAATATGTTAGCACTTTTTGCGATGAAAATTGAGATTGCTCATTCATCACCCGGGAATCAAAGCAAAAATTAAAATCCAGGGCTACCCAACAGTGGGATACTTTCTGAACCCACGAATTCGAGAATTTTAAACCAAAGAATTCTCCATAGGATTGAAAGTTTAGAAATTGTGTCTTTAGAAAACAAAGATGGTATCTATTTTAACCATTTGTTTAAACCAATTTTACCAGGGTAGTAAACTACAAGAGGCTTGATAACTCCTGTTTGATAGCTATTGCACATCCCTGCGCTATTACAAGTGAACTACGACACACATAACCATAGAGTATAGGGTTGTGTGAGTTATATATAATTTTTTTTTGTTAGTCAAGAGATTTATGGGTTTTTATAAAGAAATGAATTATTGTGTTCTCTGTGTTCGCACTCTGACAGTCAGAAAACACAAAACTAGCAGAAATATTAAGGCTTTTTCTCAAAAATTCATATCATGTTCGCCCAAACCACTGAAATATATTGAATTATAGTCGTCAGCGCATAAGGCCTGTGCTGTGCACCGGCACATCCATCGCACATCAAATCTTATCTCTGGTTTAAAAGCATTTTTTTAATTTTTCATTCCTATTATGGGAACTATTTTGCATATTATTTACTGATTTGCATAAAAAACACTTTTTTCTCATTCTGTGCTCATTCTGTGCCACACATTATTGATTAGATAACGTTTTCAGTTTAATTTATGGTCTGTTTTGTTGGCCTAACCTTTGGTTCTGGTTTTCCCCTCTATTTATGTTTCGATAAATGTTTTAATACTTTTTGTACTTAAGTTTCAAAATATTTTTTTAGTGAAGAAAAAGATTAAAACTTTTGATCGAAAGGAAAGTTGTGTTTATTTATAATTAAAGCCAAAGGATAATAGCAAATACATAGGAAAGGGATGAGAGGAGAGACATATAAATTATGAAACAGTAATGGTGTGGAGGAAAACCAGATCCGATGTATTGATATGAGAAGCTATAGTTCAAGAGTCAGACGAAGAGCTAATTTTCGTTTACTTTGTTTCCTTCTTATTCTCGCTATTCTTCTTCAGTGATGCGCAGATATCCCCTCCAGTAAATTCTGGTATTACCCATTAGCTTTAAACACAAATAAAGCACCTAGAAAATTTATCCTATTGTGTTTGGCCATTTCCATTCTATACGTGGAAAATATTCAAATAAAATTCCAGCGTAATTCTAGATTGATCTAGGTTATTTTCCCCTTCTAGTCATCACTGGTTCTCTTGTATTTTATTTGATATTATTTGTTATTTTTAGTGTAAATGTGAGCCTAAAAAGCGGTGATTCTGTTGGCCTTTGTATCGGGATTTCTGTGCTTTAGTTCCAGTATTTATTTTATTGCCATTAAATAACATAATATTATCACAATATCCAAGATTATATTGCAAACAATTTCCAATGGGAGGCTAACGACCTAGTTCAATCAAAAAGCACTGAATAAACCATGAACATTACATACTGGGAATGATTAACATTTATGACTTCTGTAATTTCCCCGTATTATTGCTTTTCATTGGCTTTGGAAAGTTGCTTGATTAAATTCTATAACTCATCGTATAATAAATGCCATAATAAATGATCAATCATTCCGACTTTAATTTGTAAGGTAATTTATTTTTAATTAATTCAGTATTTATTTTAATTAATTCATCAAGATCATTTAAAAATAGCTCATTTTTCATATTTTTTCAAAATTCTTAACTTGATCATTCGATACTTAGTAATTTAATTACAGGTTGAATAAAATTTAAATTTTTTAAGCAAGGAAAATTGAAAGTCACATTTAAGAAGAGCAAGAACAAATTGACTATAAAAATCAATTAAATAACCGGCAGATTTGATTACACAGTCCACCAATCAGCTCATCGAATGACAAATGAAAAATAAATCAATTGAGATAGCTCATATTGTTAACTAACAATAATAATAACTAAGACCTAAACTAAAGATTTGTTTTCCATTATATTTATGACTTGTGTTCACTCAATTGAATTAATTTATTTTGAGTTTCAGTTTGGACTTCCAATAATCAGTGCTGGACAGAGAGAGGGACAACTTCTTAAAACCCCCTAATAGTGGTTAATCTTTAAGTTTAAAAAATCAGAGGATCGTTTGGGTAATAATTTTTAATTCAAGGGGGAGTTAATGGTAAAGTTAGTAAAAAACTTTGCTCAACCCTGGCTTTCAATAATACATATTTAGCCCATTATGATGTGCTGTGCGTTCGACCGATTATTTCTCATTTCATAGCAAATAATGTTCGGAATAAAAATCTATGTAACGAAAGAAAGAGGAAAAAAATATATTATGGTATAAACGAAAACTATTTGTATGTCTGTTGTAATCGAAAATCATTTTTCTCTATTCGCTGTTCAAAAAACTCTATAACTCTATAATGACTGTAACTATAAATCAATAAGACTTTCACTTTTTGATTGAATACAAACTACTTTCCTCTTTAGCACAGGCTCTCCCTCGCAGACTAAGACCCGGTTTAGGGGTAGCCAAGGAGTTGGCACAAGGCTTATAACCCCTCAAAGGCTTAAAATTGGTGATAGTCTAATGATTTCGCCATAAAATTCAACTAATTTAACCGGAATGAGCTAGGCAGATTAGATGAAAATATTGCAAACTTTTTATCTAGTAAATTTAATAATTTAATTCAAATAATCACCAATTTAAAACGCAGTTCTATCATGAGATTAATCTTTATAAAATTTCTTTGGATAACATCCGATATTTTTCAAGCAAGACCAAATCCCTGGTCAATGACCCTTTTTATCAGAGCCTAACTCTCCCGTTCCAATTGACTGCTCCGTAACCCTCTCCTCAACCCTCACTTCCACCGAATGTATAGATATAAAGAAATGGCTATTAATAGCGAAGGCTATCATCGAATTGAATTCATATTTCGAAGACTATTCCAGATATGTTTCGGTCGACTGTTCGCTAAGTCTTAAGCCAATACAGTCTTACATCCCTTACGAGTCATAAGTAATGAAATAAATTATTAGAGAATATATTTTTTATATATTTTTCTCTTTACATCAAATGATATAAAAATTCATTTCACTTATAATAGAGACTTATTTTCTATACATTTCTTAAGGAAAACAGTATTTTATTTTACAATATTATTGTTGAGTAGATTTTCTTCGCTCATTCTTCTCATCATTTTTCGTCAAATGGGCTTAAAATTGAATAAAAACTTCATTTTACTGATGACTTGTTTTAATGTATGCCATGAAAAGTGTGCGATAATAGCCGGGGACGGCCAGAAAGTGTCGTCAAAAAGGCATAGATTTATCTTGATTAAATTGTTTCTGTCAAAAGTTACAGATAAAATAATATTTGTGGGCGTGTCTTATAATTATTCAAGAATTTATCACAAAATATTCTGTCTAGCTTAATTTTATGAAGAATCCAGTCAATTTTCTATTTAATCATCCCTGATAAACTTGGAGAAAAAAGGCTAAAATCAATTTGCAAGATTAAATTAAGTGTGAACGCGCTATAATTTTGCTGATAGTAATACTAATAATAATAATAATAATATTTAATGAAATTACAACCAATTTATTCGGTTATAACCAACGGGTCATACATTCACTCGATTTGAATGAGTGTTTTGTGGAGAAAAATCCGGTAATTTTGATGGCAAACAACAAATCATATGCTGTTCTCTCAGTGTATATGTGTTTTGCAAAACAACATTATATTAAAAATAATTATAATTTTTGATCGAAAAATTTTGTTAGCATTTTAGGCCCGAAAACAGGACTCAGGAGAGTTTGTGCTGAGCTATGCTGTGCGCTCAGCTCCAGAAGTTTTAATGCAAAACTTGTGTCTCGTTTTGTCTGTAATTTCTATTAAACTAATAATTAATTAAAAGCTATGAAACAGAAATTGTTGTCTCCTTTTCATCAGAGGACAGAATAAATTTGAATTTTTAAAAGCCTGCAAAAATATTGGCCCTAAATTTAACTAGCATAATCAAATATTTTTGTTTAAACATGGGTTTATTCTTTTGAGAGCCTTAAAAATTTTAATACTTTTGAATTTTATCACAAATTTGCAAGTATTCGTGTAAATATGAGCAGGTTATTCATAATTTTATAATTATTATTCAAAGTTAAGAGATGGGCAAGACCGTATTCCCTAAAGAATTTGTACAATAAATTGCTCTTGCAAAGAAAAATGCTCAACTACCTGATATTAAATTATACCCTTTTTATTGTTCAGTTTTCTTGTTCAATTTATTTATTGATACCTTGCTCATCTCTACACCTATTACCTCTTATACATGTTTATTATCGACAACTTATACCGAAATCTCTTTCCTCTTGTGTCCGATCCGCGAATGAGAGGCTATTTATTGGACACAAAAATAACTGGGATTTGATTGCAATGATTGCGACCTATTGTTTGCCTTTTGTTTATGAATCAAAATCCTATTCCTTTCCTCTCTTTTCATAAGATTTTTATCGATTTTGTATTTCTCTTCTCTTTTGCGATAAAAGTCAATGAAATTACTCCAGAAATCTGAAAGAAGGCTCAAAATGAAATACAATTTACCGCCAGGGATGGGCAGGATATTCCTATTCTGTTATTTTAGACCTTCCAGCAGAGTTATTTTTAGCTTGCTTAACTTTTCCGACATTAAAAGTAGATAAATGTTGACTTTCCCTTCAATTATTCACTGTATTTAATTATGTTTAACTTTGGACCTGGTCTTTATCTTACAATATTTTCTAATCAAATTAAGATTGTTAGAATGAGCATGCTTGTGAAGTAAAGGCTAATTATAAGCGAGGAAATATTGGACTGATTTTGCGATAACTACCAGAAAAATAATTACAGAAATGATTGATTGAAAATAATTAAGGCGGTTGTGCTCAGAATACGCGAGCACTGCCTGTATTATTGGAATCAATTCCTGTGTCCTTAGGGGTGAGCCGATTGAGTCGAGAAAATTATCTGTTGAGTTGTCAGCAAAAACAGTAAGAATCGCTGTTCAATAGAGAAAGGGGACCGGTATGTGATGTTTGAGAGTAAGAGTCAGATCTGAGACGTGACTGAAAAAGAGACGGAAAAGTACTCGAAAAGCAGCCAAAAGTTGTTTCAATGGCTATAATAGTGTTGTTATGTCTCTTATTATTGGTCTCAAAGAGGAATTCAACACAAATTTGATTCCTGAAGAATGAGTTGCTTTTGGATTAATGGCAATCAGTGGAGAATAGAGAAGGGAAAGGGAGGGAAGAGATGGTTTTCCACTCTGTGTGAGAGAAATAGAAAGTTATAAAAATACAATTAATGAGTGGAAAGACTAAATGGAGAAATACTTTTCTTACTTAACATAACATCAGAATTAATGTTAAGACAGAAATAGTGGCGAAAAATGTTATAAATTTTGTCACAAAAAATGTGTTAATATTTTGAAAGCCTCAGAGAGTTTATACATAAAATGCAAGATTAGATTAGTCGGTGCAGAGCGAAGAGCGCAGCCATTCATTTGATTAATCGCATCGATGTCTGCCTCTGATATTCCAGACTTGAATTTCATAGATCATTACCAGAAGATATTCTTCAGAAGACATTCTTCTTAAGAGAGAAAACTTTTTCTATGCATTTATTATCAGTAATGATATGAATATAACATTTATATGAGTTTTGATTAATTCTATTCTCAATGTGTATGTGTTTTATCCCCAGTTATTCTGTGCTCTCATGACTAGTGTCGGTCCATCTCAAGCCTATCCCTAACTCCTTCTGTTAGACATCTGTATTATTCCTCTCATTTGTTCCCATTATTTGATTTATTACAGGTCTTCCACTCATAACGTAATTCGTATTCATTTTCCAAATAATAAAATTTATGAATTATTTTCTCTCTTCTCATATATCGATGGATATGTAAATTAAGGCTCAGAATAGGGCAGAGGAGAGCCTGATATTAAGAGCACAGAATAGAGCACAGAATAGCACAAGAGTTTCATTATTGCTATTCTGGAGAAAATTATTTACATAATAACCGAAACAATTATTTTTATTACTGTTTTTCGTTTGCAATCAATTCATTCTTCGGAGTATTATTTCGGCGGAAAAGATATTTTCAGCAATTGCTGGATGAGTTGGTGTCCAATGAGAGGGACTGGTAAGGGAGTGGGTGAGCAAATGGAGAGTTGAAGTTTATGTTTCAATAAATGATTCACTCATTTCTTCTGAGGGGAAATCCATAGAAAGTCAGAGCCGTAACAGAAATCATTAATTCCGGAGAAAAAAAAGTAATCTTCAAAAACGAAAACTGAATTTCATATTATATTCGGGACTATTTTTCTCTCCGCAACAAAGCACTGGAGGGAACGCCATAAATATATCGGAAATTTTCACTCATTATGTGATGAAAGCCATCAGAAGTGAAACAAAAACACAGTTTTTTTTGACGAAACAAATCATTTCGGAAAATGAGAGCACTTTCACTGAAATTAAATTATGGGATGAGCAGGGGGTGGCACTAATGGTGGGACAGCTATTCCCCCCATGGATTGGAAAATTGATGATTTTTGCTATAGAATCAATGCCGGGCTAAATGAAATATTGATTTTTCTTTTTTGTTCTTGGTAATCCTTTTTCTCAGTAAAGTAATTTGAAACTTGTTCTTTTTTCCAGAGAAAACAATTAATTATTTTTTCAGGGTTACGATAATGACGAAATTCATGATAAACTCCTAATTTTGTAATTTAATACCTTGCTCACTATCTAACTTAGAGTATTATTATTATTTAGAGTATTTTCAAAGGAATTCCTTATTAATCCCGGGATGAATCAGTTCATTGACATTAATTAAATCAAATTAATTGGATTATCAAGCAACTTATTAATAATAATAAACTCGTCCTCATAAAAGACATCACTCTTTCTTTTTCATAGATAACTTTTTTTCTTTAGAAAAAACTTTATCCAACTTATTCTGTGCCAAATTCTGAGCGAAAAATCAATTATTCTTTGAATTACTTATCAATACTTTTATTATTAATATTTATTAAAGAAAAGAGTTATTTGTATTTCTGTCGCGAGTTTTATCTCAAACGACAGGCTGTGCCGACGGACAGGACTTCCAATTTCAGACAATAGAAGCTCTGATAGTCTAGACGTGACCTGAAGTGCGGTTTAGGCTCTGTTTTTATGGTTAGGCTTTCCATTAATGTGGTGCTGGTGAGGGTTCGCAGCAGATGTGCTCAAGAAGGGGCAGAACACAAACTTACCAAGTTAAAAAAATTGAACATGATGTTTTTAGTCAAATCTCAGAATTCTGCCTAAAATATTTGATGAACAAGATGATTAACCGCCATCTTTCAAAATGGTGGCGCCTGCTCTGATGAATATGAAACTTTTGTCAGTTAATTAACGGTTCAATGATGGATGACCTAGTTGAAGCTGAAGTAGCATGGCCATCTCCTACTCCATTTGTTTGAGACAATTTCTTATTGGATGAGCCGCCTATCTGTGTGTGCAAAAGGTGTTCCTCATAATCGAAAGAGTGATCGCATCTGTTATTGTATTGTTATGTCTGTTATGTCTTCCACTCTATTGTTGTCGTTGTCTTCGATGGCAGTCCACAGAAATCTTGATTTGACTTCAAAAGCAAAACCAATCGATCATTAGCTGAATACATCACCGAAGAGAGTCTTTTTTCCACAGACACTGTGTATCAGATCCGGAGGATTGTGTGTTGAATCAAAAGATACAGAAATCGTATTAAATGTACCTCAAATTGGAATAAAGAAAAGGATGAGACAAAAGTCTGGGAATAATAATAATAACAATAAAATGCTTTCTCTAGAAGTAAAACAAAAAGTCTTTGATATTTGAAATTTTATCAGAATTTCTGGCAAAACATACATTAAATTATTATTTTTACTTTTTTTGCTTTCAAATCCTATTTTTCCATAATGGGATTTTCAATTCCCAGCTTAAAAAAGGTAGTTTTCTACTATAAATTTGTAAAAGGATACTGCATTGTATTGTAATAGGATATTCAAATATTTTATATTAAATTATCCATTATTCATGGTGATTTTATATTAAAATTTAGAACAATTGCTTCGGCAAATAACCTAGTAAAGCAAATTATAACAGGATAATTTTATAATGTACTCGTAATTCTAGCTTCTGCTCATCCCTGATAAAAGTTAATTATTTGATTTTTGCCAGAATACAATCCACGAATAAAAACAAATGACTTCATTAAATTAGATTGATTTCGATTGCTGAAAATCTAATCCCAAAACAAACTAGATTGAATCTTAATGAATAAAAAATGAATTAACTTGGTTTACATTTGTATTAAACACAATTGAAAAGCAATTATTTATTCAAAAAAATTAAAGGAAATCTAATTTTCAGGACCTGTTCTGCAAGGAAGTAGTTTTTAAGGGGTAACTTATAACCTAAATTACCCACGAAAAACAAAAATAGAATTTATCAAATTAACTTGTTAGAGTTGTTTGACACGAAAAGCCTCTTTTCGCCTAGATAAATAAATAACATTGAACAAACTAAGAGTCCAAGAGCATAAAAAATTCAATTCAAGTAAGCGAAACAAATTAATCCAAAATCTCAAATTAAATGTGAGTCTGTGTTTCAGTAATTACTGGGTTATTCGCGCGATCAATATCCTGGTCCACTCCATAATCTCATTGGAGTGAATTTTCCCATTAAAACAGTCCGGCTATTAATCCGTTTTCACTGTTTAGCTTAAGTTTAATTTTTTTCTCTTTTTCTCCTCTTCTTTGCTCTCAATCTCTTTCATTGCCTACCGTTGCCTCTCATTCTCTCCTACCGTTCCCTCTACAGAGCCCTGTCTTTCAATTTCTATTTGTTTTATCGATTCTTCCGCTTATTTACAGTCAAATCGTCTGAGAATTAAGTTTTTCTCTCATTTGCCAGAAATTTAGCTCTAATTTGAAGAATAAGAAGAAAAACTTGAAAAGTAGTACTCATTTAAAGCCAAACCATTTATTCGGCGAAAAGTTTGATTCGCTTTCAAAACAAAGTTAGGGAACAGAATATACAGAATATTCTGTCCTTTCGGTTGAATTATTTGATAAAACTGTTTTTCTGTTATAAAATCTATACAAGAATTACAGTGAATACCAATAATTTTAATACCCAGGACTTATTGGGAAGTTAACTATCATGAAAATTTTTGACAAAAATGGCGGATAGAATGACGCCATTTTCCAATATGGTGTCATTTGGAAATAAAATTATCATATACTTTTAATGATTATGGTTGAATTGTCTACCCCTTGAGCATCACCGAGGAATAAAGCAAAACTTCTATTCAAAGCCTATTCTAATCGTAAAATTCATTTTGTTATTCGGAAAACAATTCAAATGATTGTTTCGGAATAAATTTTATGCTTCAATTGAAGAGCAATATTATAGCGACTCAAAAGGCTAATCGATATTAATATATTCATAGGAAAAACAATTTTCATATAACAATGATCTAGCTGGATTTTATTCCCGGAAAAGTTTTAATTGAAATGTATGCATGCTCATATTCAGCCACTGATCAAATCGATAATATTGATTAGAGCTTAGGCTAATGAGTATTTAATAATTACTCTGATGCTTCCGAATAATTAATCTAGCTTACCATTTCAATGGCCTAATTACTAGCTAGAACAAAAAATTTCTAATCTTACTACATTACCATTTGTTACCATGCTAATGCGAAACAGAATTGATGAAAGTGGATATATTTTTAATGAAAGTGGGATTACATTTTCAATAATCTCTTAATTATCGTGTATTTAATTCAAACAAAGATAAAACAAGATAAAAAGAAAAATTTATATGAATAAAATTTACTGAAAAACCACCATGGTTACCCAAAAATAAAAGACCAGGAAAGTCATATGAAATATGGAATTCCTAAAAAGTTCTTGAAAATACATAAAAAAATTTTGATTGATTCAATATTTTTGTTTTTCCTCTCTTATAGCGACTATTCTTCTCTCGACTGTATTGCACGGAAAGGTAAGTCAAAAGGCATTCCCTTTCAATTTGATGCCCAAAGAGGAAAATTCACTCCTTTTTAAGCAAAAACACTTTTTCTTCATCCGTTAAACATCTCATTCAATTAATAACAGTTTCGCTCTTATTTTTTGTCCAAACTTTCATGCAATACTAGGGGATGACCAAGAGCTCACTCAATAGGTTGCTAACCATATGTGAGTTTGGATGTAGAACAAGATAAATTTCAGAGATGTCTTTAATTTAATCTTAATCATGATGAATAAAATTGAAAAATAAATTGTTAGTCTTTTAAATAGTATTTCCATTTTACAAACCAAACCCCACCCTTTGGCCATTCCTGTGCTCTGCGTTTCTCAATGGAGGAAAAAATCCCTTTAATGGAAGTTTGGATTAAAAGTGTATTATTTTGATTAAAGTGAAAAAAGTTTGGTTCAGAATCAGTTTAATAAAAAAAGGATCTGAGAATTTTCGCAGTCATCAGCACCTGAATCGCTTAAAAATAATAATCTGTGACTCAAAATTGATTTCCCTTTTTATCTCTGAACACATGTCAGGACAGGGATGTGCAAGATTTTATAAACATTAGGAATAGTTAATTTATATTTGATTGACTTTATCAAAATTAATTTTCTAAACTTTGCAAAGGAGTAAGCAAGATTCTTCTATTGAAAAAAGAATAGGTTGAATGATATTTTAATTAGCAAGCATGATTTTTTCTACTGGTGTTAAAATCAAAACTATTTATCACGGGGGACTCATTAATGAATAAATTATGCTAGTTTGACAATTTAATCTTGGAAAATGATCTTGCGCATCCCTGTTGCGAAAGAATAATCACTCCAAACATGAAAAACAGTTATTCAGTGAAAAACATTCAAATGATTCGTAAAATACGGAAATATTTTCCTAAAAATCAGTCATTGATTTCGAAATCATTTTGATCTTCAATATTCAAAATTCAATATATTTGAGGCACTTTTGATGCCAACAAAACACTCCTATAATAAGTTGTGATGTATTGTGACGTCAATTGTGTGAAAAGCCATTTAACTGTTGATGTGTTTGAGTAAAGAGACATTTTTGACATTTCCTGTGCCAGCGCTCAGCACAGCCTAACAGACAGATACCCTAACAGTTACTTAAAATTCATTGACCGTAAAAGACATTTAAACGATTGAATGCCTATTTCAATGCGATTTATTCTTTAATCTTAACTATTCTGCTCTATTATGTAGGCATCCCTTCCGTGTGACATCACTCCATCGACTTTTGAAGACCAGGTTGTGCTCGTTCTTTGGTATAAGGATGATGAGGTCAGTCATCAATTAAAATACTACCAAAATCAGAGTCTTTCCCTAAAATTAAGTGCCAGGGCAATTTTCTTGGTTAAATTCATAAAAAGGGGCCTTTTATTAAACTTCCCAACCCGTGGGCTTCCCTGTCTTCAACCGAATCTAATTTTAAATATCAGGAAATTTATTACAAGATTTTGTTGGTTTTGTTTTCCACTTATTTCAACATTTAATTAAGAAAATTCCTTTTGGAATAAGAGTTTGCGAGGTTATTAAAAATCTAATTACCATGCTAAATAAATTATCTCTGCCTTCTATGATGGATGATTCGGCTTACAGTTGGCCCCAATCTTCACACTCGACGCCAGAAGAGGTAATAATAAATTTCTTTTAATATTAATTCTTTTAATTAATATCCGATTAATTGAACTCATTTTGCGTTAAAACTATTGTCTATTCATTTGATTAATGAAGTCGTCTATAGTTTAGCCAAAAGTCAGTCATCAAAGGAAAGCCTATTCTTTGATAAACAATAGAGAATTTCGTCCATAAAATGCTTAACTCAAGTGTTTTTTTCCTGATATTTGATCTGAAAAATTCAGTTTTCAATTGAAAATCCACTTTATTCAGAACTAGTGGTGCGCAAGAAAGTCATCAGGGTTTATCTCCTAAAAGTGAAATATGAGAATATTTTATTTTGACTAGATCATTTTTCCATTTTTTCAGACATGCCTCTCCTGATATAAACTTTGCTCATCCCTGACTCTAAAGTCAATTACTTCAAACTCCGACAAAAGTATATACTTTTTGAATAACTGTCAAAACCAGTCCTTCCGTTCATTTGATAAGTAGTTGAGTCGAGGCATAAAGTTTCTCCGAAACTATAATCCAGGAGAAAGTTATTTTAAAAATTAGAAAACTATTCCGGGCTATCATTAAACGCCTAAATGTGTTTACTTTACTTCACTTTTTGCCCAAAACTCTTACTTTGATTAAAATATTTTTTATTTTTCACTTCACTATCACTTAAAAGGAATATTATAATTAAGTTTATACTCGAATGGAGTGTAAGAATAGATTTCTTTTTTATCCTGGAGTTTATTTTAATGAATTAATTTTGGAAAAATTTCAGTATTAATTCTTCAGCCAATTATTTACAGCTCAATAGTTTTGAAAACTCAATTTTATAGGTAGTTCTGGGGTTTGACAAGGTGACTTAAATAAATTCACCAAGATATCTCATTTATACAAGTTAACACTGCATCTTAACTTGAATTAGAAAATCCTGATATTTAAACTTGGTAATTATAAAGATTTTCTTTCTAAATTGAATTTATTTCAGCCACCTTGGCTGTTATCAAGGTAAATCCAATTTCGCTAATGTTCCCGTTTCTTTTTCGTGTTTCTGCTTGATTAAACATTTATCTTAACCTAGATAAACCAATAGAATTAATCATTGAGTTTGATTGAAAGTTATTTTTGTTAAAGTTCATGTTGAGCTAATAGTGCGTAGGTCTAAAAACACTGATGATCTTGATGAAAAATTAAATCTTTAAAAGCTAATTCTATGTTGCCTATCAAATATTTACCAAGATAAGTTTATTAGAGTTGTCTTTCAATTCTGGTGAAAGTTAGAAGTTTACTTTACCAAGTTAATGCTTACTTTTGTCTGGCAAAGTAACCAGATTGCATTTTATCTTGTTATTAATCTTGGAATTCCAGTGAAAGCCAAACAAAATTCCATTTGCAAGACTAGTTTTTTACTGGAAAACGGATTTTCAAAAGAGAGAATATTTTCATCTTTTCAGCGATAAAATTGATTTCACTTTTACTGAAAACTCCAGTTTTGTTACAATAAAAAGGACTCTGAATGTGAAGAAAGAGAAAGAAAATGAAAGTAAATGTCATTTCCTTCACTGAAAAGTCCATTCAGTGAATGAGACACACAAATGATCGCAGGGATGTGCAAGAAGTCAAGCCTCAGGTTAGATAACAGGTAAAACTTAATGTTTGATTAGGGGCCTGATTAAATATTTGGAAATTAACCAGATAATTTCAATAGTTTCTTGGTGACATTTCGCTATGAATAAAATTTTACATAAATATACGTAAATAAACTCCGGGGGTAATCGCTGCCCATCCCTGAAAATCCGGTAAAAATTCCCATTTCTCTCATGAATGGCCAAAAAATTCTTTATCTGAATTCCGCGAAAACAAATTTTATTTCTCTTTACTCAGTTTTAAGTACATATTTCACCGGTAAATAAATTGCCCGATCATTGGCTCAAAACTATTTTCATCTTTGAAATAAAAGAGTCTCCAGATTTGGGGCCCAAATGTGCATAAAATCAAAGTAATATGACTTTTGATTCGAAATCAATTTGAAAGATGAAAATACTTTATTTTCACGACTAAACGGCTTTTACATGAATATCATTTTCATTTTATGGAAAAGTAACTCTTCTGTCGTTACCGTTCGGATCAATTGCAAGATTCAATAAAATTTTATTTTCCTTTGTTTTGCGTCATTCAATAAGTAAATATTGAATTATTTTGATTTTATCTTGTTCAAAGGCAAGGATTAACAAACAAATTAATCAGTATTAAATAAACTTTTTAAGTATTGGTTGAGAATCCATAAAAAAATATCCAGGATATATTTTCATATCATAAAAGCTTATTATTCCAGGAATATGCATAGATATTTAATCTGCAATTTTATATTTTAAACTAGCAATGTTAAATAAAAATCAAATATTATATTTTTATCCTGGGAAGAGTTTAGAACCTATGATTTATTTTTTAATATTATTCAACTATCAAATATTATATTAACTAAAATAATAATATCTGGTAGAATTATATCTTTCAAAATTACGTACTTAGTGAGCACCGCCTGCGTATCTATTGAAGAGAAAAATATTAGGTATAATTCAAAAGAAAAGAGAGAGAAATATCTCTTAACTTATTTGAAGAGATATCGAAACTAAAGTAATCATATGTTTTGAGAGATTCCTAAAATATTGTGAAGAATATCGTATAAAAAGTGAGCCTTTTTTCTGTTGTGTCGATAAGTGTTAGAAAATAACCCAAATATGAGATAAATATTTGCTCCGAAAATAAAAATATGTTTCACCACTCATATCGACAAATAATAACCAAATGATATATCATTAAACAACTTTTTGAGATAAGAATAAAATTGCTAAATTTCCACTTGTTAATTCTACTTAAAATTACTGTTGAATTTGTGAATCACATTTTGCCAATTTTTCTTTGTGAACAGAATAAATTGTTAGTTTAATTTTTTATCGCCTTGCACATCTCAAATTTCAATATTTAATTAAATCAAGGCAAAAATACCTTGATAATCCCCTCTTAATAACCAAACTTAATAAGCTAGCTCCTTTTTTATGCGCAATTATGGGATACTCTTTTCAATTAAATCAAATAAAACTCATTTTCTGTTTAATCAAGAATTTCAAAGAATTCTTAATAATTGGTATTACATGTACTTTACGTAAGTATTCTTGTCATAAGTGCACAGAATATTCTTTGCTCTCTTAATTAAAGTCGATATTTTATTGTTGAAAGAAATTGCAAGATTATTAGAGGCTCTTCAATATAGAGCCGCTTTTTTGCCTCTTTATTAGAAATAATTTATTCAATAGAAGAAAAGTTTCGCTTATTTTATATTCAAAGTAATTTTGTCTCAAATATTATAATATATTTATTAAATATTCAATGGAAACGTCAAATAGTATTAAAGCAAAGGTTAGTTTTCTTGGATAATCGTGTTTTATATTCAAAACAAATTTTTTACTCATTTTATTATTTTTCGTGAAATAAAATCCTTGTATTTCTTCAACCCATGGATGGGCAGAATGAAGATGTAGTGTAAAATAAGGTTAATCAAGGTTAAATGCTTAAAAAGTCACAATTTTCAATCAAAATTAATTATAATAATGAAATTAATTAGTAATGATCGTGTATCATGCTAATCTTGGTGAATTTTCAGGTGAATTTTACTCGATTAAAGTCAAGTGCAGCTACATTACCCTCTGACCAACCCTTACAATCAAATATATGATTGTTTACATATCATTAAAATAAGATTTCAAAACAAAATGTCAAAAAGTGTCCCCTTTTTTGTCCCCATTTTTAATATGGATTTAAATTTAATTCAAAAAATTGTCTCAAAAAATAAGATTCAATTCTCGAGGAATGTTTGGAAGAAATGAGATGATTAGACCTCAGGAATGGAAGGAAATTCAATTGCAATCCCTTTTGAGTTGTGATGGAGTATAACATATGGCCGTAACTGTTGGCCGAACAGCACAAATATATTCTATGAAAATCTTTTAATCTTTTGATCTCAACTATAAATCTTGTCTTTAAAACAGAAAAATTCAATTCAAGTAAATCATGAAGAAAGTGGTTTACTCGCAACCTATTTACTCTTGGTTTTAGAATTGAGCTTGATCAACACCATTATCCAATTGTGAATAGATTACCAACCAAGTGAATTTGCTAAGAGGTCAACACAGGTCATTTAGAAACCAGTATATTTTATTTTCTTTGTTGAATTGCTGGACCACCTAGACCGATTTATTTTATATGCATGGTGAATTTATCAATTTCCCATTATATCCGGATCTTTTCTTGAAATAATAATAGATTTAATCTAGCAACTCTAAGAAATATTTTAATATAGAGAAGTGGACAGTCTCTATGAGCACAGAATTTATTCGGAATATAATTCTTGGAGAAATTTAACCGAAGAAAAAGTCATTTCCTTTTTATTTTCCGCTATTTTTTTCACGAAAATACTCTTTTTTAGAACGAAATGAATGATTGAATACAAGACTATGAGCTCAGACCCAAAGCCAGAGCACAGAATAAGAGCTGCGCTCCGAATGAAAAGTAAAATAAATGTTTTGTGATTTTGAAAACATGTTATTACAGAAAAAAAAACTATAAGAATAACCAGAAATTATGAAATATGAGGGACTCTTTTGACTTGTAATGACCGCTCAGACCATTTAGAGTGTGAGATAATAGTCAAAACCTGGGATGGATAAGGGGGTCAATAAAAATCCCACTCAATTATGGGCAAATCCTACCATAAACTCAAAACAAATTTGATGTATAAATATCGAGGAATAAATTCTTGGTGATTAAACAAACAGCCAAGCTTAATTCCTAAATTTCCCTTTAATAAAAACTCCTATTAGTGACCACTGAGCTGCCCATCCCTGGACTAAATCCCACTAATCTTTAATTAAATAAATTTGTTGAAAGAAAACCATTCGTTCAGACCTTAAGACCGAAAAAGTATTATATAAAACATCAATAAATCACTTTTCAATAGTATTTCGATGTTTGAAATGAAACTTATTTTTTGAGATTGTTTTAAGTCTTTTATCAAAAGTATTTTTCCGGCGAATTGTGGAATCGATTTCTCCCAGGAATGTCTGATTTATATGGAATTTATATGATTCATATGATAGTAAACTTGTTATTTATTAAAAATAATCTGTTTTATGTTCAAGATTAAATTTTACACAAGAATTCTCTGCTCTTATTTTTTGTTTGAAATGAAAATTCTAGGATCTCTAAAAGAACCATGTTTATCTCAATTACGTATTTTGAGACTCGATTCTAATTAATACTTATCGAGTCTGTTTTTGTATTTGTTTTTATCCCTTCTAATGAGAATCCTCTTGATAAAAACCTACTAAACTAATGAAAGATTCATGAATAATCCAGAATATTCTTGAAAAAAATGCCATAAAAAATGAGTTCAACTGATCCAAGGATTAATTCGGCGAATAATAAAAAAGAATATAATTTTTTCCATTGAAAATCACCAGGGACTATGGATCGTGGTAGACTACTCTCGTCTCCATTCCTAGAAGGTATGTTCACTATCAGTGTCTTAACTTCAAGTCTAGACATTTGAATAATAGAAAAATCTGATCAAACGAATGTCTGAATCTAAATGACATCTTTATTCTTGTGCTGAGCACAGGTCGGGCTTATTTCAACACCCACTCACGTCCGGCGTATCTGCAAATCGAGCCGATAGAGTCAAAGGACGCGGGAGACTACCGGTGTCGCGTCGACTTCAAAAAAGGCAGAACCGTTAACACTGTTATAGCCCTCAAAGTTATAGGTATTTAACGCTTGAATCCAAATGAGAGCCAAAAAAAAGTATTTGTATTATAATAACTCGATTTGTATTCCTGTGCCGTTTCATACTGTGCTCTCCACGACTACTCCTGCTTCTGGACCACTACTCCATAATCCAACAGTTCCTCCAAAGGACCCAAAGATATACGATATTAATGATAATGAGCTCAACGGTATTGTCGGGCCGTTCAACGAGGGCGACGACCTCACACTCAAGTGCTCTACCCGTGGAGGTAAGCATCCAATTACGGTCTGTTTAAATAAATATCAGGTTAATTCTGGTTCAAAGAGTATCATCAATCATGTTTTGCTTGAAAGCTATCGATTGGAATTGTTTTTAATTGCAAATAATCTTGCTCAATTAATTTCTTAAAAATAAATTAAGCATGCATATAATATTGGATAATTTTCAAGCATAATTTGTTTAATCAAGTTCATTAAGCATAATTATGAAGGATATTATCTTAAAAATAATTTAGCTAGATTCATTTTGTAGGTATTACCGAATTAAATATTTGATCAAGTAGATTTCAAAAGAAGTCTTTAATTGATTTCGTAATAAATATTTCACCAGGATGAAATTGGAAAAAATAAAATAGAGAACTAGATGATTTTTCTGATAATATTTGAACAGATACGGGGAATGGGAGAGCAGTGTCTATTCCGCCCCCACAATAGGCTGTGATTCGCATTAAATTATTCATAAACTTAATTCATTGCCCGAAAAAAAAGAGGCAAAAGATTTAATGAGAATTCAGTGCATAATATTGTAGCGTAAAAGTACTCAAAACTGGGCTCTAATTATATGTACTTAAAGGTAATTATAGAATAAATAGCATTAAAATAATTAATGTTTGTTTTCTCTCCAAAATTAATCTCAAATATCTTTCGCTTAATTACATTTATTGATGGAAAAAATTGAATACCCAGAGCACAGGCATAAGAGCACAGAATAACATTTCCCATAACTGATTTAAATGGTAGTTATTTTTTGGGAAAAATTAATTAACTTTGAGACCCAGAAGTATTTCCTGTGGGACTAAGCCAGGTATTTTCAATTATTGTTAGGTATATAGGGCTCGAAAATTTAAAATCATATTAATCGCAATCAAGATTATATTGGTGAAAATTCTTTCTCGTTCAAAATTGCTATTTTCCATTCCAATGACAATGCTATATTACATTTTGGCCAGACTATAGTGTGGATTGTATTTCCAGACGATATAAAAAGCTCCTCGCATTCAAATTTTATTTGACCAACTCAATTTTACCCATACATTCGTGACCGTATATAACCACCATTTATTTATAGGCAAACCACGTCCATCCCTGAGCTGGTGGAGAGATTATGCCATTATTGATGACACGTTTGAATTCGACGATAGAGAGGGTAATACTCTTTTACAAAGAATTTATTAAACTTTTATTTTCGGCTTAAGTTTTGAACCATTTTTTACGATATCTTTTCAAATATTGTTATCAAAATATTGGGGACATTCAAAAGGTACGTGACTTTACGGGTTTAATCAGTTTGAGCTTTATTTAAATTCAAGGACAATGTTAGTCGTTGATTCATTTTTTGGATAAAATTGGCTAGCTCATCAATCACAAATGGGTGTGGTCAATTGAAGTAATTATGGAATAAATTAAATATGGAACAGGCACGGAAAGAATCAATGGGTTTAAATCAGAATTTATTGAACTAGGAAGTTTAGAAAATGATACCAATCTATCTAAAATTAATTGTATGAGAATCGTACCAGCAAGATAAACTTTCTTATATTTTTATCTTGCTAAATAGACAATTTATATGATTGAAATTGCGAATATTAATGATCATCTAATTATAATTTGTACGTACCTTTTGAATAAGGTAAGAATGATAACAAAATTTTTAATGATGACAGGCTTTTTTCATCAAGTAATTAAGATGAGCTCGATAAAATTCATTATCAGGAAAATTGATCAGCAATTTAAGGGTTGAAATTAAAATTTCCATTTAATAGCGGAAAATGTCATTTAATTTCAATTCAAATGAACTAATTTTTTGTCCATTTTTTTTGTGGCGAACCGTCTATTAGTGACAACAAATCAATTAACAATATCTCCACTCTCTCGACACCATTTATTATCTGTGCTAATGTGTCAAGCTCTTAATAATAATATTACAGCGCCTTCATCCACGTCAATTACTCTGGATATGAATCGTTAGTACTGTTTTATTCCATTATAATTATTATTCTATTGTTCTGAGCGTTCCAGTGATGGTCATGTGTGGGGCACAGAATCACAATTTTGACGAATGAATCAGAATATTATTATGTTGTAGTAAAACTGAAAGAATTTGAACCTTGTTCGTATGAAACAACCAAGAATAATTTTAAGCTAGATAGATTTTTAGTCAGCAAAATATTAGGGGTGATTCTGGTGTGCAATTCTTGCCCATCACTGGTTTGCTCTGATGATGAGCCGAGTGATAGCATTAAAGTTGGCGACTCATCAAATAAATTAAGCAAAAGCTTTTTGGACAGCACTCAGGGGTTTTTCATAAAAATTATTATTAAAAGTGAAAGCATAAGGAGAAGGGAACGCCACCGGAAGTCGTGTTGGAATGCCTTTTGTCAAACATTTGAATAAAAGAGTTGAATAAACTCAAGATTTTTCACTAAAAAGTTATTAAACTCATTTAGTAAATGAGTTCATTTGCTTTTAGTCTGCTCCTAGTGGTAGCTCTAAATTACCATGATAAATTGTTTAAAACTTCAGCTAGAATTTCCTTGTTTTAACTAAGGAAATTTATCTTGCTAACAATTGAATTTCTAATGAATTTAGACAACTTGAAAAAGTTTATGGAATAATCAGAGTAAGAATATTAAGGTAAATGCCATGTTTAAAAAAGTATCAAGGTCATTAAAGTTTGACAATAAAAGATAGAATTAGAGAATTATTAGGAAATTTTTTTCCATCCCTTGACCATCACTGTGCTGTCCATTTGATTTGTTGAAATATTTCCATAGCGGGCTATTTTAACACTCTATCTCTCAATTTACTTATCGCCAGTTAAGCCAACAGAAGTGCGAATAACACAATTGACTCCGATATTAGTGGCACAGAATGAGGCGCTCTTTGAGTGCAATTCGTTTGGTTCGCGACCGATGCCTACAATCCATTGGTTTTTTGACGGCAAACGACACGACACCAGATCTCACGGTCTGTCAAATTGAATAAAAGCACAGATACTTATGATTAGCGCCAGAGTTGGGGATAGCACTGGGGATCGGCATAAGAGAGGGGCGCGAAGACAGTCACAGAAGCGCTTAATTGAATAAAAATATATTTCTTCTTTATTATTGAAAGGGATGACCAAGATCCTCGAGACTAGTGTCAGGGCTATTGTTTTAGGAATTTCATCCTTTCCAATAGGTTTAACATTTTAGTGGATTATATTTATAGCATTATATCAGGTGTTAATAATCTTGGATAACATAATGTTTATTAACTTTAGCTAAGATTCCGAATGTAATTGGTTTAGGGCCTGCTCTGGTCGTCCCTGATATGGATAGCCTTTCAGTTACTCATTGAGTGAAGGAATTAATCAAATTTTTATTCTTTATTCGTCTGTCTCTCCAACTCTTAAATTAATTAATTGTGTGCATCACTACTGAAAACTAGGAGAACAGCAAACATCGACGACACTAACCATAACAGTGGACAGAGAGCACAGGGGATCGATACTCGAATGTGTGGCTCAGAACCCGAAAATACCAAACTCTGGAATTTCAGATCAAATCAAACTCAACGTTCACTGTATGTATATTTTGGATAATAGATTACACAACAAAACTGTATTTTGCACCCAGTGGTGGGCACTGGGGGGGGGCAACAGAAGCTGACTTGGAAAACTGCCACAATGAATTTTTTCTAGTCACTTAACAAGCTAGATATTAATATTTTTCAATAAACAAGCAAATTTAAGAGTATTATTTTCCATATTTTTGCAATATTTAGCTATTGGAGGAATGTTAGGTTATGGACGTTAAAGTGTTTTTCATTTTAATCCCGTGCGCATCCCGGTCCTCATCCAATTTTTTTGAAATTTTAATAGAATAATATGCTGAAAAGTAATTTATTGATCTATGCAATCGATAAGGTGAACGAATCCTAAATGTTCTTGATTTTAAGCCAAGAATAAACTTATTCCGAGCTTTCAAATCGAAAGTCAATTTAAATGTTAATTCGCTTTGAATTCAATGGGAGTTTAATTCAGCGAAAGATTTGACTCAAAAACAATTGTTTTTTATATCTATTCTTATGTGACATAAGATGCGCCTCAACTGCATCTAAAACTGGGAACTCCTACAATGTCTTTGGATAATATTCAAGAGGGGATCGACATATACTTTGACTGTCACATTGACGCCAATCCACGTCCAACTGCGCCAATTGTCTGGATCTTTAACGGCAATTCCCTTCATCCACGACAAGGTATGGCATACAATATAAATAATACCAATTTTTTTCTGAAGAATTTTTAAATAAATTCTATGAATAAAAAATTAAACTAGCTATTTTTAAAAAATTATTAATCAATTTGACCTTGAAATTGGTGAAATCCAGTGTCAAAAACACCAATTTATTCGCAGATGAAGCGAAAAATCTAGTGATAAATGAGAGTTCGGTTAACTATATATCCCTTTCCCTAAAGAAGACCGGAATTAAAAAGAAAACCAAAACAGAGTTTTGATAAGATTTTAAAGTAGTATAAGAGTGTATAGACTGAGAGCACAGCACAACGAAGAGCACATCTTTTAAAAGTCTACATAAGAAACACTCCTTTGATATAAGAATACAGTATAGAAACGAATACTTAATAATGGAATCGATTTTTGCATTTTTCTCCACTTTTTCACTCCGACTATAAAAAGAAAAAGTGTTCCCTCTCTTTGTGTTCACAACAAAATTCAACTCAATTTGTGCTGAGAATAGCGAAGAATAGGCTGAACAGTGAAAGTCAGTCCTCTGTTCTGTGCTCTCAGCCTCTGTGATCAATAACGAGGCTTTTTCTGAGGGAAAAAAGTTTCACGAATTGTAAAAATATATACAATTTTTTTCAGATTTTTATTTTACAAACAAAATATTGACTCTATTTTTTTGTACCAAAGAAGGACTCGATTTGTTTAAATAGAATTTTTATGCTTTCTATTCAAGATTTATTGCCCAGGGATGGGCAACAATACATAGAAACCCCCTTTTCTTCAAATTGGAGTAGCTTGAGCTTTTATTCAGAATTTTCCAGGAACTTAAAAAACAAGTTTCAGATCACATCCTGATCGATTAGAATTTTAATTTTCATATTCCATTGACAATACATTTTTCTCAACTTGTAATGGATAAAGTAATTTTTATTTTTCTCTAGTATATCTTACAAACCTTGTATAATTTTATTTCATATAATCTTGCACATTATTGCATGTCAATCCAAAGTTTACAATGTAAACGTTGATCTTGCAACAAAAATAAAAATTCTAATGTTTACTAAAAATTCAATAGAATTTTATTTTAGCAAGATTAAATTTTTGCTATCTTGAAAAATCAGATATTTTTACCAATAGGTTATGAAAAATAAAGACTTTAACGGAAGATTGAATAAAATATTGTAATGAATATCCGCCGGAAGAGCGGAAGCCTTAGAGTACTCTTATCTACTATTATATACAATTATTATTATACACTTACTTTTACCGGATATACCGGATATAAGCACTTTTAATCATTCTATGTATTATGCGAGGCCTTGCCTCTGATT
>JAQIXD010000572.1:0-24253 GCA_034699985.1 Minunthozetes semirufus | reverse complement strand
TTTTTTTGAATTACATGGAAATGGTTTCGATAGAAATTTTATCGTTTATTTGGATTAAGACTTAAAATAAGAAACCATTTGAAGGATTAGTTTTGTTTTAAAAGCATTTTAATCTGAATTTCATTTGAAGCAAAACATTGATTGCCTTAAATGCGTTCATCTCTTTCTCTGAAAAGCATTTCTTTATTATTTGTGTTTTTAATCTTAAATAATATTATTTTCGATTATCTTTAGTAAAAGAGTGGACCTATTTTTTTCAAGAACCCATTGAGAGAATGAGTTTTTGCGCCCTTCAGTCGTCAATCACTTCATATTTGATTCAAAAATAGTTAAGAATTGATCTCTAGTTTGCGTTAACTTTTTTATCGATGAGGAAACTCCTTTTGATAGAGCCTTTAGTTATTGTTAACTGCCCTCAAAGCCATCGTCTAATGAGAAAAATGATCATTGATTTGAATAATCAAAATTTTAAGCTCATTCTCATTCTCTGATCATTTAAGCCTCAGTTTAGACATTTCGGGTCATTTCGATCGTTGAACTGTTTTTCTGTAGAAAATTTGCGAAAACAAAGTTTTCCCCAAAGCGTTGGGTTTAAAATGTCTGTCTGTCTCTCTCTCTCTCCGATAAAACTCAGATTTTGTCATATATTGTGACCAATTCTCTCTGTATTCCCTCTATTAGTAGTTATTAGTAATAATAATACCCGACTTATTTGACTCAAATATTATTCCGTCTGAACTAAAACTAGACTTTCGTCGCATGAGTTTAAGTGTCAAAACATTTAATTAGTTTTTTCCGAAAGCTTTAAATATTTTCCCAAATTATACCACTTTTTTGTCTAAAACTTTTTCTTTTGCTTCAAAATGAGTGTAATTTTATAATTATTTTCGCGTTTAAAGGTTTAAATCTCTTGAATAGACTCGAATTGAAACATGGGTTGGATCTATTATGAAGAAACCGGTCGTTAAATAACTTATATTTAAGTAAAAATAATTTATAATAAAAAACATTGCAATTAAAGCATTGACTTATGACTAGTAATTTCTGACTCCAAATAACGTATCGAAAAGTTTAGTTAACTTTAACTCTCTTTTTCTGTTAAATATGTTTTGCAATATCTCTAAGAAAAGCAGTTTTGTCCAAAAGTCTCGATTAGATTAATGTCTGAATTGAATTATCGGAGTTTATTGATTGCAATCTTTACTCAATTTAAGTTCATTTCCCACATTAATCCTGTTCTTTATGAGTGAAATACGGTATTTAATATCATTTTATTTCGATTCAAACATTTTCTGGAGAAATATATTTTCAAATTTAGTCACAAATCAATAAATGCTTTTCTTTAACTCCAAGAATCCTCGAATTTAGTCATCAGGAAATCCTAAGACATCTGATCCTAAGTTTCAAATACTTTTCGTTTGTCGTTTTCTTATGAGAGTATATGGACTCTACTATACACTGACTTACAAGTGGTTGATATCCTTTAAAATAGTGGTTTACTATTTATATTTTAGATTAGCCTCGAGTCAAGTGGATTCAAATTAGGAATAAATATTCAAATCATAACATTTCGACAATAAATCTTTAGTTTGCAGATTCATATATAGGAGAGGGATAGGACTCCTAACGTGCCATAAGTCACGAGAACTAATAGCACACGACTGGAGTGCTTCTCATAAAAGATTTTTTTTCGAAATAGTTTTCTTTTTCTGATGTTTTGCTTAATTGAAGGCAAACTCGAAATGAATACAAAACTCAATGACTTATAAGTCTTGAGTTTACTCCAAATGAGAGGATTAATTCAAAGATGAAGGAGAGGTCCTTTTCAAGACTGTATTGGAATTAATTCACATTTAAACTTCATTTTTTACACTAACTCCGAATTTATCAAATTGACAGACCTTTTATTATCGCTGTTCTCTAATTTGAAGACATGTTCAGTGTATACCTCTCCTCTTCAACCAATTCACTAATTCTTTCAAATTGTTTTTTCTAAAAGTATGTAAGCGTTGCTCTTCTCTCTCCCTTTTACTTACATCTGACGGAAAGGTTTTACAAATTAGATGAGTTGTTATTCCTTGTATTGGATCAGTTAAGAATATCTGATGAAACTCTTTTCGTGCCATAAAAATATGAATAAATGATGACATTATACTCGTATATCAACAATCTTAGGACCGAATCTATGTCTTAAACACTAATTGACAAAATTCAAAGCACAACACGTATTCCTAATGACGAGTATAGCGTAGAAAACTAATGAAGTCTTACAAAATGACCAAATGATGATTATTAGCAATATTTTGAACACTTCTTTTGATAGTTAATACAATAAGTCTCTATTATTAATACCATTATAATGAATACATCGTTTTTCTTAATGTTTAATGTCTTGTTTGTGATTTATTTATAATTTATTTGACATAAATTCTGTTATTATTCTCTAATTAATTAGTTTTTGTGTTAAATAAACGATTAATTAATGCGATTGTTATCTGATTTAAAGTATTTTCAAAATTAATTTAATTTTCTTTTTAATTAGGGTTCGAGTGATAGCGGAAAAGGAGGCTCTGATATATTACACGCGACACCATTAGAGGGTCCGAACCTCATCCCAAGCAATGAACCGGTTGTATATCAGTTCGAAATTCCTCAATATCTTTGTGGTCGACTCATTGGAAGCTGCGGTCGGTTTGTGGCACAAATCAAGCGAAATACTAACACATCGCTCGTCATAAATAAACACGTGTTCAGTAGTGATATGAAAATATGCACCCTTACAGGTATGCCCTCATTTATTACTATAATTATTGTATTCCAAATCAGATTCTGATCCTTATCTATGTATTGAAGGCACCAAATCTGAGATTAGGGAAGCGCTAAATCAAATCCGATTAAGATTTCCGGTCGCAGACTACCCGGAAGTGACTCTACAACAAATCAATTTATTAAACCCGACCCCTACCTGTCCGATGCCGGCACAGACTGTTCAGGTATTGATTTTCTTCATCCCAATGATGATGAGAATGGATCTGACCATTTGATGCTGTTTTTCAGCTGCAACTGCCATCGGGTATATCCTGTGATGTGATACTATCGAGTCTTGTGAGCGCCGGTCACTTCTTTCTGCAACAGCCAACGCATCCAACTTATCCATCACTCAGTCGTTTAGACCATCACATGACTCAAACTTATTCGCAACAAAACACACCATTGCTTCCAACCATTCATTCGGGAATGATATGCGCGGTTCCAATAATGGGCGGCTGGTATAGGGCTGTCATCACCAAAGTCTACGACACCGAAGAATGTGATGTAATGTTTGTCGACTACGGCGGCTATTCTCGACTTCCGGTCTCTTCGCTGAGACAAATCAGATACGACTTTATGTCACTTCCATTCCAGGCCTCAGAATGCTATTTAGCGAACGTCGAACCCATTAATCGTAATTAAGATGTCTTTCCTTTCAATTGTTTCACTGATTATTCTCTTAATTTAGCGGAGAAGGGTTGGAGCGCTGAAGCCAATGCACTCTTCGAAGAGTTAGCTCAGGGACAGATACTTCAAGCTTTTATAGTAGGGTTTACTGATAACGGTATTCCTTTGGTTAATCTCTTCAAAATTCAAGGAATTTCTGTAAGAATTGTTTCATTGTTTTCAATGCATTCATTCATAGATTGACTGATTGTTTGTTTGTCTAAATCACAGAATGTGTTCATAAATCAAGAATTAGTTGACCGAAGTCACGCTCAATGGATGGACAGTTCGGCGTAACTTATATTGAATTCGAAACAAATATTTTGCCAAATATTTAGTCAGAGATCTGATGTTCGTTACGACCGACAAAATTGTTAAATAAAAATAGCAAAACATTTATTGTATCGCATTATATATCAGGTGCTAAACGAGACATTCGTTCCTCCAATTTATTTATCAATGAATTGTATAATATTATTGACTATTGATTAGTAATTATTATTATTTTAGTTAATATTCGCAAATATTTTGACCGATTATTGAATTTTTTTGATGACTTTTGACTGCAAATTGTTTTTAAATTTTTTTATTTTGAGTTCTTTTTTGAAATTAATTTAAATATATTTGTAATGAATTTATTTAATGAGAAAACAAACGACAAAATGAGTAACAAATTGAATATTTTTGCTAAAAATGTTTGTCTGCCATAAGAAAGCAAATGTTGTTTTAATACTGAAATTAATATTTGGCTTAAAATTAGGTTTAGTTTAGTTTTGCGATTGTTTTCTATGACTTAACAAATGTCCAAATTATTGATATATTATTAATTAATGAAAGCATTTATCCATTGTTTTCGTGTTCTGACGAACGCATTGTTTGTGCCTTTGATTAGAAGACCGAAAGACAATGCAATCCATCGTTAAAGTGGTGAACAATCGCAACATTAATGCCGTTAACTTTGAAATCACCGCAAAATCAATCGTTTTATTGCATTATTTCCTAAAATGAAGTTTTATTAACAAAAAAAATTAGTGTTTATATCAAAGATAATCCCAAATCGGGTGCCTTTCAATTGAAATTATCGAACGTTTCAAACAATCTTTCATTTTTCGAACTAAACTTTATTTCTCCGATAATTTAAAAAAAACTATTTCTCAATGTTTTGAAATAAATCTAAAATTGTTGTTAAAAGAGATTTCCATATATTACTGCAAAATCGCAGGTATTTTATAACCTTTTAATTGAATTAATTGTTATTTACTGTAATTTAAATGAAAAATCAATTTTTCTATCAATTATTTTGTCGATAAAATCAAAAGCTCTTCCGTTTTCTCGTTAATACATTTGACTATTGAATTGTCTATAAGTTTATTATTTTAAGTCATTATTATTATTATTATAATTATCGCTAATTAATGGTTATTATATCGACTTTAATGTCTCATTAAATGCTAATTATTTGTTGTGGGTATCGATTATTGTTCATAAAGTGTTTGTTAAGGCTTTGGATCATTCAATTTGTATACCAAACCATTCATTTATCGATTAATTAATAAAAAGATTAATTTTCCCGTATTTTCAAAACAATTCTCTTTTTTTAAATAGAATTCATTTTAACATAAATTGAAGCGAATTCTCAATAATTTCACAAACAATTCAAACAAACATCTGATTCGACGAAACTATAATTAATAAATCATTTTATTAAATATTTAATAGAAATACAAACAAATGTGTTATTCGTTATACTCTTAACATCTCTCAAATACTTTATACAAATCCATGAGATTTGTTGTCACAAAAATTGTTGAATCATTGATCAGTTTTTTCGGTGGACAGAGAACTGCTTTATAAGTCGGATAAACAATGTTTTCGATGACTTTCGCCCACTTCTGATGGTCTGAATCTATTTGGAAATTGTTTGGAGGCTTTCCGTAAAATTCAGCCAAAACTAAACCAATGCTTTGGAAACACTGTTCCTCTTCATTCCAATTGACTTCTTTTGCTAATTCATACAAGAATTGCCCCAAATGTCCAAAATTAGGGGTAAACCCATTGAGAAGGACGGGTAAACTTAACAAATGCTTTCCGTCGGAAATATTGATACCGAAGTAATCGCTAATCATTTCTCTTTTGTCTAACAAAATAGTTTGGATTTCTTTTATCTCAGAGTCGATGTCTATCTGTTGTGACTTATTTTCTAAATAAGGTTTAACTAAATCAGAGACGAGGGAAGGGTTCGAAAACTTAATTTGAGAGAAGTTTCCGAAATCTATTAGAAATAACTGATAAAAGAGCTCTCGATTTAGTTTAGAGGCGTTCACTAAAAGCAATTGAGTCTCGAATTGAAGTAAAATAAAGTTATTGTCAGCACATCCCACATAAGAAGAGCCACATATTATATCCTGAAGATGACTATCGGTCTCAATCCTAACCGATTCTCTTAAAGACAAAACGCTTTTGTATTTGATTTCTCTTCGAGTTTTGAGATTACGTTTTGAATGCGAAAGAAATTCTTCTATTCGTCGGTCTTTACTGTCGGTCCGAATCTGTTTGTCTGGTCTTTGAGGTGTCTTTTCTTTTTGTTGAGGAGTCGACTGCTTTTTCAATTTTTTTGGACTCCTATCCGATGGAGTCTTCGAATGATTTGGATTTTCTTTAGATGTTGTGAGTCTTTCCTCCCTTTCCTCTTCACAATCAGAATTGCTTTCATTTTTTGAGTTATTTTGTGTGAAAAACGACAAATCCATTAAACTTTGTTCGGGAGCCATACGACGGGTCTCTCTTTTTGTTATTTTGCTTTCAATTAAATCAATAATTTTTTCAATGATTTCCTGTTCGTGAAGGAAATGGACTTCACTTTTAGTCGGATGAATGTTTACATCGATATTATTTGAATCGATTTTTACACTCAAATAAATGAATGGATGGAAGCCTTTCATCAAACAATTACTATAAACCAAATCAATGGCTTTTTTGAGTGAATGGCAGTCAACCAAACGGTCGTTAATAAACAGAATAAACACAAAATTCTTTTGATGAATGTTTTGGTTTGTAATGAATCCGTTCAGAGAAAAGTTTAACACATTTTTGTCTTCAAACGATATTTCAATTAAATTGTTTCCAATATTTGTACCGAAGAATCGACTGATGTTTTCAATGATTGTGTTTTCGAGACTCGAATTCAAATCACAATTTTCTGTCCCTTTTTTCAGTGAAAATGAGACTCTTTTTGAGTAATGAATCGCATATTTTGTAATTAAATCCAATATTAGGTTATATTCGTGTGAATGAGAACTCAAAGCCTTTTTTCTCACTAAAAGATTGTAAAACAAGTCTTCGATGGTTATTATGGTTCCATTGTTTGCTGCCAATGGAACTGCTTTTCCAGTAGGCTTTCCGTCGACAAATTTCTGCTTAAATCCAGACATTTGTGACTCAGTTTTGCTAACAATCGTTACGTAAGAAATATGACTGATTGAGGCCAACGCTTCGCCTCTGAAGCCATAGCTCTGAATCTGAAGCAAGTCTTCCAATGATTGCAACTTTGAAGTCGTGAATCGTTCGCAAACAATATCCAAATCCTCTTTCTATAAACAATCGATAATTAATTTAATCGAAGTATTAATTAATAAGAAGTATTACTCCAATTCCAGAGCCATTGTCTTGAATCACAATTGATTTGATTCCTCCTTCTTTGACGCAAATGTCGATTCGGTTAGAATTTGCGTCCAAACTATTGAAGTCAAGAGAAACAAGAGATAAGAAATTATGTTAATTCAGTTCATTAAATGAATACCAGTTCTCAATAAGCTCTTTGATTACATTAATAGGTCTGTGAATCACTTCTCCGGCCGCGATTCGATTGACAACACTTTGGTCCAACTTTTTAATCTTAGACAGCTTTGGTTTGGATGTTATCGAAACAACACTCATCTCTTCATATAATATAATCAAATAATTAAACACAAAAAGTGTTTTGTTTTCAAATATTTCGGAATATTTTGCGCTCTTTTACTGAGAAAACAGAATCTGATGGAAGACAAACATGTGTTTCGTTTCTATGACTACAATATTGACTAACATTTCAATCAAAACAATATTTTTGTCTTTCCTTTCATTTGATCCAAACATTGAATAAAATATGAGTCGATCTTAAAGACAATTTAATTAATAAAATGTCTTCAAATATTGAAAAAAATGATGGATTTATATGTGTTAATCAACTAAGAGGTCGGAAACAGAAGAACAGAAAGAAATATAAATTAAGTGAAAAAGATTTAAAACTTTTGAATGATTTAAAACAAATTTCAATCGAAAGTCAATTAGATTTCGAGTCAATTGAATCCAAAATTAATTCTTGCATTCAAGACATGAAAGATAGTCGTTATCTGGAAAGCGTTTGTCACGCCTTTAATCGATGTCTTTCTATCAAATTGGGATACGATTTAAAAGAAGATAATATAGAGATATCTTCGATAATATGCTATGGTTTGGGCAACTTTTCTTCGAGTATTGACTCTTTATATCAATTATCACTTATGGTTTATCTCAAGAAGTGGTGTCATTCAACAGAAATACATATTTTTGATCCAATTTTCACAGAAAATGAAATCAATTTTCTTCGAAATAAACTCGAATTCAAAGTAATTGAAAGAAACGAAAAATGTATTCATTCTATAGACTTATCATTGGATCAATTGGTGATGTTTTATATGCCTCATTGCGATAAAAGTCTGTTTAATAACATTTTGTGGTCAAATTGGGATATAAATCGTCTGAAGAATATTCTTATTTTTGGTAACAGTTTTGAGAGGATTTCTGAATCAATTGCTTCCAAAAGAATTGCGAAACAATTTTATGGATATTTGTCTCAAATAACTGATGGCTTTAAAGACGTTTTAATTGAATCTAAAATTGAAAATTGTTTTTCACCGAAACATATATTCAGTGATTTATCTATTCATGCAATAAATGAACAGAATTTGACGCAAGAATTGGTTCAAAACAATTATAATAGCGAAGAACCCGTTTATTATGATGTCGGAGATGTCTTGTAATCAATTATAAAGAATAAGTTGAACTTTTTGTGACAATTATTTTATGTAATAAACTATTTCACTATTTATTCAAATTTTCTAATAAAATGAGAAAAATTGATTTCAATGGACACACATTCGACACTAAATTTATTCAATTCTTAATTAAATTCATTAAATAAACAAAAAATTAATAAAAATAATGATTAAACAAAAGTCTAGTCATAATTCCAGTCATCCTTTGCCCAAATGGGAAGTTCTGTCTTGTATTCCCAGTCAGAGCCCTAAATATAATGAAATAAATTGTGAAAAATATGATAAAAATGAAATAAATTATAACTCACTCTATAAGACAATGCGTGCAAATATATCAATAGATCTTTTGGATTTGGATCAACTGTTTTATGGAGACATTCCTCGCAGTCTTCGTCATCAATCAATTTATTTGATTCTAATTTATAACTAAAAAGAAAATAATCGATTGATTAAAACGCTTTTGAAAGTTAATTAGAATAATACCTTTCTTTCAGAGAATTCCATTCCTCTCGATTTGTGTAGTGATATAAAGCCTTTAAAGCGATGTCCCGTTTCTTTTCATTAAGATGTTGTTCATCAGCCGTTAACTGATTTTCTTGTGAGTTAGACATCAAATAAATACTCCTCTGGTGTTGGCTTTCAATGTCTTTCAAAAGCTTTAGTTTTAAATAAATTATTAAAAATTTAATCGAAATTTATGTGAATTACCTGTTCTTTAGATTTACAGAACTCTCCGTTTTTGCCCTTTTGTGGACCAAATACCTCATTATTATAGAAGGAGTCGTTGACAATGGGATGCCCTAAATATTGCAAATGAACCCTAATTTGATGCATTCGACCGGTCAGTGGTCGACACAAAACAGTACTACTTTTGCCGTTAAAATTAAGTCTTTCGAAGGAAGTGGTGCAGGGCTTCCCATTAGGACTCACTATAGACATACCGATTCGATGCGATAGACATTCAATCGGTTGATCACAGGTTACGACTCCACTAACATTTGGAAAACAATTAACCCATAGATTAGTAATTGAGTGACAAATCTTATTTCAATTCAATTATATTTTCAACAAATTTAATACTCATGAAAAAGTCCGTCAACTCTACAGACATATTCCTTTGAAACCAATCTATTCCTCATCTGTTCGTGAAGTTTCTGCGCAATTGCTGGAGATCTTGCGATCACTACCACTCCTGAGGTTAACCGATCCAATCTATGAATCGCTTTTTTTGTAAAGAATTGAAACATTAAATGAGATAATAATTGAATAATAGTTGATATGGATTAACATAATTGACATACTGTGCAAAGAATCCAATTTATGTTCTTTTGTTAAAATAGACATAACTGTGTTGTGACGGTATTTACCGCAGGGATGGATCTCAACAGTAGAATCAAAGTTAGATTAAAAGTGATTTGCGGAAACTCATAAGAATACCGGAATAGATGGGGGCTTATCGATGACTAACATATCTTTAGACGAATGAATGATAGGAATCGGCGCTGAGAGGACAGGCATTTCATGTCTATGAACCCTATGAGTCAACAAATCGTGTCCTTTAAGTTTATAATCGATTTCAACCTTTGAGTTATTAACTAATAGTAAACCCTCTTCTATTCGACGTTTCTATTGATCACAATTTTAATAACATTATTAACCAAAATAAGGGAATTAATCCAATTAATGGTTATAATGGATAATCGCTAATCATGAGGCGCTCCGAGTTCAGAGCAATTCAATCATATGAATAATATCTTACAATTTTGTCTAAAGGCATTGCTCTAAATTCTGAGCAATAGAATGGAGCCAAAGGCTGTCCAACCCATCGGCCTTTACAGAAGGATTGGTACGTGAAGTAATAGGGATATACTTTTCGAAATCCATTGTCAATATAGTATTGGGAGTCATCTAAACTATAATCCGGTAAAACTACTTTTAGCTTCTTTTTCGGCTAAAATTTTAAATAAATTAAACATATTTTTAATTTTAAACATTTAATTTACATAAATAACAAAATTGTGAGCAAAGGAAAATGTAAGGCTTACCTCTTCTGATGCTTCTTCGTCGAGATTAACACCAGTTTCATCAGTTTTAAGCTTTCTTTTGACCGAAGAATTCATTGCTGAGAGAAATAAAATTCTTGTTTTGAAAACACTTTTCTTTAAATTTGATTTCAATAAAAATGATTTGAAATTAAAAACAAAACTCATTTAAAGATAATAAACTCATTAAATGTTTGTTTTTAATGATTAAAACCTTAATTAAGTCAATAAAAGACAAATAATTAAATTAATTTTAATCAAAATATTTGTAAACAAAATGCAAAACACGTGTAAAGCATTCAAAACTGACGTAAATATAAAAGCAATAGTTTTTTGGATAAATAACTCAAATATTGTGTTCAATAAGTTTTTGGGTTTTTGTTTGTTTGCAAACGTTTTATGTTTTGGTTGTCAATGAGTTGTCACACGATTTGAATCCAAAACAAACCGACAAAATGTCAAAATATTTACATTATTTAGTTTTTTGACATTTCTTTTATTATCAAAATTTTTGATTAGATTTTCATCATTTGTTTGAATTATTTTACATTTATTTGAACCAAAAATGAAGAAAAACACCAAAACTTTAAAACCAAAAGAAGTGGCGTTTAGTGACGCAAAGTCACGACTTGTTCAAAGCCGAAGCGAGTCCTCTATTGTGAAGCCATCTTTGCATCCATGGTATTATGTTAAGGGGCGACCAGACCTCACGGAAAAGAATATTAGTTCTCGACGGGAACGCGAAGAACAAAAGCACAGGCAATCGGTAACCAACTCTCAATATTTTGATAAACGGTCGGCAGAAACACAGTTATATCGCAAATGGAGTGACAATAAAAGTTTGGTCAAACACAACAAACATTCAAACAACTCATTGAATCCCCCCTACGATATCACCGAAACAAAACCCATTCCTCGGCCTAACCTCAGAGCCAACAAAGAGTTGGAGAAAAAGTATTCAAAAGCGAAGCAAAAGTTAACAGAATTTATGCTTAAGTTTAAGGATTTGGATATAAATTGCATTGAATTAGAAAAACGACAAAATATTATTGTTTTTCAACTCAAAGAACTTCGAAAAATCAAAACTAATGTCAAAGAAAAGACTGAATTATACGAAATGATGGCAAAACGTTTGTCTCAGAACCGTTTAAATAGAGATAAGTTAAGAACAAAAGTTTTTCAAATTATCCAAGTCTTGAATGACTACAAGGTTTCGGTTAAAAAGATTCAACTTTTGAAGAATTGTGACGGAGTTCTCATTCATGAAGAATTGGTACAATTGACTGAAGTCATAGAAAGAGCGCTAAAAATAATTGATTTATACATTGAATTGAATAACAATCGGAACAATGAATTCCAGAATATGTTTGAGTAAGTTTTCTGAAGAAATCATTTTATAGTAAATAAATGTTTTGATATTTTCAGTGAAGAAGCGGACAATATTTGCGAGACTCAAGAGATTGAATGGCAAACAGAATATGAGACCTGGAATGTGATGACTCAAAAGTTGATCCAATCCTTCATTAATATCATTAAAGAAAAGTTGTCTCAACATTTGATTAAAAAAACCAATGCTTTAGAGGAAAGACAGAAAACACTCAAAGAATTGACAGAATTTACGGCAAAAATCAAATCCGATTCACAGCTTTCGGGACTAATGACTGAAAATATTGAAGACTTTTTGAGTGAAGTCAACGAAAACAATGGAAATAACTCTTGAATTAAATGAAAGATTATCTCAAATTTCAACTCATTATTCACTTATCAAAAAAAGTCATTTATTTTATATTCATTTAAAGTATTAAACAATTGTTTTATTAATTTTTGGTGGAAATGGACTCTTGTTGTTCAAACACCGGATAAATACTTTTAATTTGATCCCAACTTCTCTTATTCTTTGAGAGATCGCTCACAATAACTCCCAGTTCTTCGATCTGTAAAGCGATTCACATTTAAATAAACTATTCTTTAATTAATTAATAGATGTCTTACCGGTGCTCTTATCTGTTCCATTGAATCTCTTTCTCTTAAGGTTGCGCTGTGGGGAGCCTTAATGCTATCGAAATCTATTGTAATACCAAAAGGAATGGCGATTTCGTCAGTGCGTGCGTAGCGCCGACCAATAGATCCTCCGCTTTGGTCTACTTTATGCGAAATCTCATTTTGCGTCAAAAGATCTGATATTTGTTTAATAAATGGTTTGAATTCGTTGTTATTACTCAATGGAAGAACTGAACACTTGATCGGTGCTATAATCGGAGGTAAACTCAGGTATGCTCTCTGGTCAGAGCCCTCACGAATGCGAAAACTGTGTTCCCAAATGGCGTACATTATTCTTCCGATACCAAACGAAGGCTCCACTACTCCAGGGGTTACTTCTTCGACGTATAAAGTCTTTTCTGATCTTTTGAAAGAAACCATATCTTTGGTTATCTTAAACTCTTTTTGGTCAACAGTTAACGGGAATTCTCCCTTTTCTGTTGATTCAGATTCATATCCAAGTATTTGATCCGATTCTAAACGATTCAATGCTTCGGTAATTATCTTTGCGTCCGCTTTAAATGCTTTTCCAATTATTGCCTTTTGAGGAATGCATTCAAGTACTTCTACTTTCTTGGGCGCCGGCAGGTCCTTCTCAGCGACTAACTTGACTCCCGTGGCTTTCGTATGCTGAGACAAATCAAAACAGGATCGATCAGCACATCCCACGCATTCAACCCATCCATAAGAAGTAAGACATTCGGCGTCCCAGCAGTCAGTGGCGTAATGAGCCATTTCGTTACTCATGTGTTGCCTAAACCGCAATCTTTTTGAGTCGACTCCAACTTTAATCAAAAACTGATGAATTCTGGCCATAAAATATCCGAGAGTTGTGTTTGCGATTGTCTTTGCCTCAACTGCTTCCCCAACCCTCACCTGTTGGGCTGATTTTCCGTCCATTTGATTACAGGCGGAGTAAAGCGTGAGTATCACGTCTTTTACTGAATCAAACTTTGGGTGCAATTTGTCGGTCGGATCCACAAAGTGCTCGATTTCGGCTAAAGTGAATTCTCTGACCCGAATGAGTCCACTTCGAGGAGATATCTCATTGCGGAAGGCATTACCGATCTGTGCCGCTGCGAAGGGAAGCCTTTTCTGATTAAACTCAAGTAAACGCTTGAAATTAACAAATATTCCCTGAGCTGTCTCTGGCCTCAAATAACCCTTCACAGCACCCGACGGACCAATAAATGTGCTGAACATTAGATTGAATTCTATGGCTTCGGTCACATCATTACCAGAAATCGGAGATTTTATGTCATATTTTTTAAGGCATTCATTCATCTCTTCCTTTGAAAATCCGTCCAATTTTATGATTACGTCTTCATATTCTGATCTCTTTTCTGGAGGAGTCTTCTTGTCAGCCATTAGTTTTTCGAGATGTGCTTTAATCAGATGATCCAAACGAAAACACTCACCATTTTTAACGTCTTTAACCATATAATCGGCAAATCGTTCGACGTGTCCGCTGGCTTTGAGTACTGGTTCCGGAGTCAGTATAGAACAGTCAACTTCAAGCATCTGCTCTTCGAGGACGAAGTGATTCCTCCACGTATTGATTAAATTGGTTTTCATAGCACAACCCATGGGTCCAAAATCAAACTGTCCCGCAATAGCGCCATAGATGGCAAATGACTGATCAAAGAAGAAGCGACGTTTGAGGAGTTCTTCCAAGAGTGCCCTCTCGAAGCCAGCGTTAGACGGCGCCAAAGAAACCTCTTTATCTTCTAATAACTTCTTTCGAGCTTTTAATTCATTGACAGCTTTCTTGACATCAATTTCGGGAGCATTTGATTGTTTGAGTGATCGGACGATATCTCCTGTCATTCAAAACAATTAATTATAGCTTTAAATACAAATCAAATCAATGGACACAAACCCTGTTCTTTAACAGATTGTCGCAGAGGTTCAAGAATTTTGGCGACTTCTGGATCTGTTTCGGCCATTATTTTGCTGACAAAAAGTGGTTTATATTTTTGAAGTTTATTTTTGCCCCAATTTTGGGCTCTATTTTTATGATTCAAACAATTGTTTGTATGAAGAGGTCTTAAGTGTGTTACGTGTACTCCGAGTCTAACAACTCTTTGACTAATTGTTTTCAACAAAAGTTTTTTCACTTCAAATGAAAATCCCATAAAACTTATGCTGACTTTGAAATCAGTCTTTAGTGGCCTATAAAATACAGGTCTGACTTAATTTCAATGTAAGAGCACAGGTATGCATTGCTCATACCATATGGCAATTTGGAACCGGTATTACAGCACTGGTTCATGAACTAACAAATTGCAATATTTACTTCATGTGGCGCTCAATACAAACCATTAAAGATCAAAATTGGATCCAATTATATATTTAACTTTTATACCAATCATTTGATTGAATTAAAAGAATGAATATCTTCCAAAAATTATAATTCTATCCGACAGTTGATGTGAGCAATCATTAAATTAATAGACATTGTATTCTTCAGTACTCAAACTAATTGATAATTATAGCGAGAATTGACTGTAAGTTGAGTTACGTTTTTCTGCAAAACTGTAAGGATATCAATAACTTTCATCAGAACTCTAAGTAATCGATGGCCAAAGTTTTGATTCGTGAGTCATATGGAAGCGATGACTCATCTGAAAGGCTTTACGTTCAAAGTGAGGATCAGATCAATAGTCTAACAGTTGTCGACAAACAGAGTCATCGATGGATAACACTTTCTTCAATCAAAATGTTCTTTTCAGTCAGTGATGAGAACTCTTTCAATTGATAGACATTTCTTGGATTTAATTACCATTTGTTTTATCTTTCAGTCAGTGTTTCTTCCGTCCGGTTATCCCGAATCAGTTTCAGATGATTATATGGAATACCAGGTTTGGGACAGTATCCAAGCCTTTGCCTCCAGTATTATGAATAATTTGGGCACTCATTCCATACTTAGAGGTATTTCTTGAGACATTTCGCACAAAATATTTACGAATCTGTTCTGTGGTCAGGTGTTGGTGTCGGAGATGCTTCAGCCACTGTTTTGGCGGCCACTATAACGTGGCTCTTAAGAGGTTAGAAATTGTGGACAAAATTAGTTTAAACTTCAATTTGACTGAAATTTAATGAACAGACGGGACATCAATGACCGGACGGATACTCTTCACTTACATTCAAAGCTCTAAATTAGACTCCGATTGCAAGAAATGGCGATTATTTGCGGATCTAATCAATGATATCTCGATATTCATTGACTTATTGTCGCCGTATTTCTCCAATTATTTCCTTTATATGCAATGTTTGTCGGGAGTCATGAAGTCATTAGTGGGAACAGCCGGTGGCGCTACTCGTGCGGCGCTCACACAACACGTAAGGTTACTCCAATCACTTCTTTCAATCACTTGTTATCTTGAATTTTACCCAAAGCAAGCCCGAAGAAACAATATGGCGGACGTATCAGCTAAAGATGGCAGTCAAGAAACTCTGGTTAATCTGATGGCTCTCTTATGTAGTCTTATATTAGTTCCGGTGATCGCTGACTATTCGAAGTACTTTTTATTTAAAATTGTTTATTCATTTTTTAATCGCAATTCTCTTACAGTTTGGTTTGGATTTTGTTTGTTTCGTTCACTTTCCTCCACATTTACGCCAATTACAGAGCCGTGAATTGTGTGTCCATTGAAATCTTCAATTTGAGTCGTTTCGCAAACTTTGTCGAACATTACCTCAAAAATCAAAACAAGTTTTTGGAAACAAAAATAATTAATAAATCGGAAAACATTTGGTTCTTCTTCAAAGACAAGTTCGATGTCTATAGCGATAGAATTGAAATCGGAGTTCCCCTTCAAAAACAGTTATCCGATAAAAAACAATTCAAACAATTAATAGATATTTATTCTCGTAATAAGAACTGTCAATATATCCTTAGTCGTGACCACAAGAATCGGATTCAGATTTCATTGAGCAAAGAATCTGATGGTCTGACAGTCTTAGAGGCAGTGTTTCAGGCGATTCTCATTTGTTTCGCTCAAAATTCCGATCAATTAATTGACTCAAAATTCAGGAAATCTTTGGATTTGATGAAAAAGGCCTCAAATGATGAAAACAAGTTATTAGAGTTGAGTCGAAAACTCGCTATCGATTCCTTTGAGGACATGAAAGACAGCGCAAACAAGAATGGATGGGATCTGAATAGACTTTTAATAGTTCCAAATGAATGGAGATTTGAAATCAAAACTTAATTTTATTAAAGTTTTTGTATTTATTTCTTAAAGTCTTTTAAATTAAATGAAATTTTATTCATTTTTTGTTTAAAATAAAAATAATTTAATTTCTTTTGAATAAATGTGAGACCAAAGCATCCAATTCTTCGTTTGAATACAAATCGGAATGAATTTCTTCGATATGTTTTCGATAATCTAAGAAAATATTAGTTTTAAACTCGCAGTGAGTGCAGGGATAGACACAGAGTCCGATGTGTTTCTTTGTCTTCAAAATATGTTTCCGAATATTTTCCTGAGAATTACAGCAATAACTGAATATTGGATTAAAAAACAAAATTAATGTTCAATTAAATTAGGAATTAATTTGAAACAGACCTACAATACGGACAATTATATGGCTTTTGCCCGGAGTGTATTCGTAAGTGACGGCACAGATTAGAACTGAGGTATGTCTTAAAATTACAGAACTGACACTCAAATCGTTTCTCTCCGGTGTGTTGTCTGTAATGCTTTCTTAATGTGAAAATTGATTTTGTTTTATAAGGACAGCGATCGCACAGCAATTGTTTCTCTTCAGGAGCTGAGTGTACTTTTGAGTGCTCTGTCAGTTCACTTCGAGTGACAAATGCAAACCGACAGCCCTCGAACTCGCACTTGAATTGACGGTCACTTTTAGGTAAATGTCTTTTCATGTGCTCTAATAATATGTATTTTGTGTGAAACATTGCGCCGCATATATCGCATCGCACAGTCTTTTCTCGGTTTTTGTCGTGTATTTTAATGTGAGTCATAAGGAGTTTATTTAATGTAAAACCTGTGCCACAAATATTACAGATTTTGTCTTTAATACCCGAATGAATCTTTTCATGAGATTTCAAATAAACTAATTTTGAGAAACTTTTGTCGCATTGAATGCATTCGAAGGGCTTTTCATTCAAATGAATATTAATGTGTTTTTTTAATTCCCTACAAATGTAATGATTGTCACAAAGAGGACACTTGTATTTGTCTTCACTTCTTTTGATTGTATTATTCTTTCGATCAATTTGTTTGTCATTCGAGAGGACAGGCATTTCATGATTTACAGAATGGAGTAAATGTGTTGACTCTCTATCTGTTTTGAAATCACATTTAAGACAAAAATATTTTGGATTATCGCCAATGAAATTGCTTTTAATCAGATCCGGAAACGCAACTCTTCGGATGTGTTCATTCATTGTATGCTTTTTTAAATGAGTTTTAAATTTGAAAATTTTAAGACAAAAATCACATTTAAATTGATCCAAACGTTTGTCCAAATAATTGAGAGAATTCCCAGAATTTTGTTCTGCTTTTCTGAGTTTACAGACAATCAAAGGCCCGAAACTATTCGAATGAATGCTTTGATTTTCTTCCAAATGAATCATTAGATTCTTGACGTCATCACAGGTTTTGTCGCATATCTTACACTCAAAATTAGTTTGAGATTTACTTTTAAGGCTGTGCTCTGAAGTGGTTAAGTGCCAGAAGTAGTTATTCGACTGATTTGTATAAAAGGAACAGATCTCACAAATGAAGGACAGGTTTCGCATTAAATCGGACTCACTCTTAGCTATTGAGTCAGTAATGAAAACATCATTCGTTGAGTGATTGCTTTCATTCAAATAATGTTTGAGTAAATCAAAAGATTTCTTTGCTATAAAACCACATAATTTACAGTTTAAGTCATTTTCATTGTTCTGAGCTTTTGGTGAATTATTTTTCAGAAGATTTTCACTAATTATTTGAGATTTACTCAAAGTTTTTGAATTATTTGATTTGATTTGAGTAAACCTTTCATTGCTTTCATCACATCTTTGGATCGATTGCTCACAACTTTTACTTTTAATAATTGTATCAAAAATCTCCGAATCATTAGAAGAAGAGTCACAGATATAAGAAGTGATACCACCATTGGATCGATCGTTTGATTGTGGATGAGTTCCTGGTTTCCATTTTCCTCCTTTTTATGACAATTAAGAAAAATTAAGACATTTAAGTCTTTTTTTTAGTAATTGAATTACCTGTAAAGTTCTTCGGCGGACGATATATGTCGATCTCATCCTCTGAGTGGTCTTCGTCTGAGTTATCTTCTGATCCGTTTTGATAACTTTGTTCACTATCAGCACTACGTCTTTCCTCTTCTTCTTCGTTGTATTTATACTTATATTGTAACTGAAGACAATTGAAAAACTTATCGGCCGTCATGTGTTCGCAGTCACCACTCTTTCGGTGTTCGATATAATTGTGTAAACCATTAATCGTTTGTTTACAACGGATACAAATGTGATTGTCATCTGAAGTGTCGCTCACGAAAGCATTCATTTTGAGAAGTGGTCACAATTTGCCACAAAATTAACCAAAAAAAGTAAACATTGAATATAAACAAACAATGAATGAGAGATTAACCCCTCCTTTCTCTCCTCCCATTTAGTAAATGGAAAGCAATACAATCATTCGGAAAATGTATTGCTTTTAAAATTCAATGACAAAAGTCTCACATATTTTGAGAGTAACTGTATTTTTAAGTGATAGAGGAGTAGTAGAGGAGGAGTCACTCTTCTAAACCATTGAAGCGTTTGTTTTGTTTTGATTTTGAAATCCAAAAACATTTGAATTTCGAAAATAATTGATCGAAAAGATGTCTTTAAATTGTTTTATGCACCGGAGGAATATCTATCGGACAAAACCCGATTTCGCCGAAATGGCAAAAACATTCCCATCTTTTGGAGCTTATGTTAAGACAGATTTGAGAGGAAAAGCGATCTTCGATTACAACGATCGCAACGCTCTGAGAGAATTGACTAAGACTTTACTGAAGAAGGATTTTGGTCTTGAGGTTGATATTCCTGAAGACAGACTCATACCAACAGTTCCGCAAAGACTTAATTATATACTTTTCGTGGAAGACTTGATGACTAAATTATTCCAATTCCTGCGTAACGAAGATAAAGAAGTAATTGGTGTGGATGTCGGCACCGGCTGTGTTGCTATCTTTCCACTAATTGGATGTACTATTAATAAGTATTGGAATTTTGTGGCCACAGATATCGATCCGAAGAATATCGAAACCGCTTCGAATAATGTCCATAAAAATGGTTTAAATAATAGAATTAATGGTAAGTTTTAATCAAATTAAAGACAATTCTTTAAAATAATTCAATTTTTCTCTAAAATAGTGATTGAATGTAATGAAGACAACGATTGGTCGGCCATTGTCTCTAAAATTGACCGCAAAATTCATTTTCTTATGACTAATCCGCCCTTTTTTAGCGACCAATTCAATGATAGTGACATTCAAATCAATGAAGAATCAAAAGAATCAAAAGAATTGCAAACAAAACAGGAAGAGAGGCGTCATTTTCAGCGAAAGAAGTCATCGGCCAATACTTCGCATTCAGTCGAATCAGTTGTCGATGGAGGAGAAGTCGAGTTCGTCTCAAAGATTATTGAAAAGAGTTTAGAACTGAGAGAAAAAGTAATGATTTATAGCACAATGTGCGGCAAAAAACAGAGTTTATATCAATTGAAAGATATTATCAAAACTTATTCTCAAAAACAAATTATCAAAAGTTTTGTTTGCACTGAGTTTTGTCAGGGATTCACAAAGAGGTGGGGAATCGCCTGGACTTTCATACCTGGTCTTAACCTCAAAGAAGTTCCGACTATTAAATCAGTTAAACCTAACTCTTCTCTTATCTATTTTTTGCCGCCAATTATGAAAGGAATTGATTATACCATTGATTCTGTTTCTGACAAAATAGAATCACTTCTTAAGAATGACTTAAAAATAGATTCGTTTGAAGTAAACAAAAGTAAGAAAAGAATAGAATTCAGAATCAGATCCAACACTAATGTATGGACTAATCAGAGGAGAAGAAGACGAGAACTTAAAAGAAAACTTCAAAATCAATCAAATACTGAGTCAGACATCACTCAAACAATTGGTCACAAAACAGATTTCAATTCAAATGAATTGATATCTTCTGAAGAGATGGATGTAATGGAATCGCAAACAATCATTAAGAAGAGGAGTTTGGATGATAGCGAACCTGAAGACAACCAAATTGAATGCCATTCGAAGAAAAACAAATCATTTTTTGAATATTCGGGAAAAGAGTTGTTTTTATTGGACGCCATTCTTCTCATTAAAAGAGAGAAACAATCGATTCTTATTGAAATGCAAACCAAAGAATTAGCGCAGAATAAAGAGACAACTTATCAGTTGTTCCAATACTTTAAAAACATTTTGGTTTAACCTATTATTTGTCCACAAAATGTACTTCTTTTGAATTTATGTTTAATTTTTTGAAATAAATTATTATTTTTGAAAAATCACTTATTCCTCAGCAAATGGTTAAAGTCTTTAGTTTAAGAAATAACTACAAAAAACTTACAGATAGTCAAAAGGAAGTCAAAGGGAGCGCACATTTCTTACTATTATTTATGGATGAATGAGAGGCTCATTGAGAGCAACACTTGGTTTCAATTTTGAAATGATTTTCATATGAATTGACTTTTCGTTTGATTTGTTTATTATTTTTTTGTTTTGTTTTGTATTTAAAATATAATTGAATTAAAAATGAATTACAATTCAAATAACTATTCAATGAATAACAGCAATCAATTGAATTTGATTCCCGTAAGTCTTCGCTTTCTTTTTATCTTAAATTTGAGTTTTTTTTTGTCAAAAATTATTAAAAATTATTTTGAATTCAGTTTCAGATTCGTTTCGAGAGTTGTCTAAAAGAGCCGATTCTCCAGAAGTGTAACATTTTGTCTCAACTGATACAGGAATCAATTGCTACTAATCTTAAGGTATTATTACATTCGATCACATCGATGGTCACATTCAATGCAATTAAAAATTAAAGCAATTTTTCAAAACCTTTTCCAAAAGGATATCCAAATTAAATTCATTCAATTAGTCGAAGATATCTTCGGCATCGGTCCGCACTCAACGTCCACGGATTGGTCGCTGAAACTAATCTCACGAAACACTAATCCCCGAGAATTCGATGCAATTTATAATTTTCTTCAACCAAATGGATGTTTGTTTCAATTGATCCGACAATTAATGAGTGATCCGTTAAATCGATATGAATTCCCAAAGACTTTGCTTCCGGTAATCAAATGAATAGATTCCTTAAAGTTTTGCTTATCTATTGTCTCATAAATCAGATTCCGACCAAAATGTCGTTCGAAGAGGGAGTTATTCCTCCCTTTTATGCCAATAAGTTATCTCACATATTGTCAAACACCATAAGTTTGAACGCATTCGAGTACTTCCTATTCCAGTTCGCAAACCATATGCTGAACAACAGTCCGACAGTTTATAGTCAACAAAACCCTTATTATTTGGAACAACTGTCGAATGCAAACACAAACCCTTCAAATATCGTTTATTTTTCACTCTTAGAGTCGTATTTAAGTCATTTCGTTCCCCTTTCCTCCAATCAAATGATTTCGACTCAAAATCCGAGCTCTCAGTCAAGTATTTGGCAGTCGTTGTCATCGACGACATCAAGTCTTCTTCATTTAGGAACTACTGCTAACAGTCCGTCCTCTAAAGCACTGACCACAACACCGACTCAAACGTCTACTCTATTCAAGTCATCGATACTTAATTTAAAGCCATTATTGAGTGGATCTCATGACAATCAAAACAATCATCAGATGTCTTACCGCTTAATCCACGACTCTTTGGGCTCTGAAATAGGAAAATGTGAGACATTTCTTATGATTGTAACTGAAATATGGGTTAATCACGCAATTCCTCACTCTTTGAACAAACGTCAATCGAGTCCTTCAAAGCAACAGTACTTTACCCCCACTTCTGACCACATGAGAGCCGTTAGAATTCTGGTCAAACATTTGCATTATTTCGCTAACAGTTGTTCCAAAAGAGGAAACGATTCAATCAATTCGTTGGATATCTCGCCATTGGATGACATCAAGCGATCGATTTGGTCTCAAAAATATGTGTTTCAGAAAAAGTTATACACATTCTTGAGATTATCTTTCGATCGGTGGCCAAACGATACTTCATTCCGACTGCCATTAGAGACTTGGCTCAGTTATATCCAGCCCTGGCGTTACGTTATAACATCTTCGCCTCCCATAGCATCACAAAGTGATGATATGATTTCAATGGATAACAACAGATCAGAGACATCGCTAATTGACATTCGATGGAAACAATTCATTTCCGATAATCTGTTGTTCTATTCCGTGATTTTCCGTCAATTGATTCCTCGCTTTTCGCGTCTCTTAGACTTGAGTTCATCCAAAAACGCGTTAATGCTTTTCAGACTCACAAAAGTCTTCTCTCAAAACAATCTCTCGCTTTGGATCAGAGAAGCAGAGAATTCAATTATGAGCGACACTTCCTCTGCAAATATCTTACAAACTAATTGGTCGACAAACACAAGGGGTAGTCTATTATCACCCACAATACGTCAACAAAACTTTGGGTCACTCTCGACATCGATGAGACACCCGTTGATGGAAATGGAAGCAAATAATTTTCAATACACACCACTCTTTTGTCCGGCCATTAGACCACTGATTCAACAGCTTTTGATCGAAATATCGAAATCACTTTCTGTGGTCAACGAAATGCTATCAAAGGCCCACTTAAGTGATCAGATTTCCAACGATTCGGGCCTTTCTTTAATTCAATCCATCGTTTCTTTGTTTCAATTCTCTGAAGACATGACTCAATCCAATGAAAATAAGAGGCTTTTAGTTGAAAAGGAGAAGACTCGGAACCATTTGCAAATGGCTTCCAATCAATTGTCACATCTGTTTGAAGTACCCATACATGAGTCACAACTGATCTCAAATCAGAGTCAATCTATTGATGAAAACACCACTCATTTTAATGAAAGAACAGAAGATTTATTTGAAGAGAGAGACGGAACGCCTAAACTGACTTCATTTGGTAGGAGTCAAGTGCTTAATAAAAGAGCGAAACCACGTCTTAATCTAATTGAAGGAAATCCGGACAAACAGCCGGTTCGGACCTATGAGTTCTTTTATTTGGTTCATCTGTTTCTCTTCGTTTGCGATTCGATTAATCGAAAATACGGACAAAACATCGAAGATTTGTATCACAGATCAGGATTTGTCGGCGTTTTCTTCAAACAACTGATTACTGGTCCGACATATTATGTGACTTCAGTCAAGACCGGAAACAGTTATAATCCACCGGAAAGAGTCACAAAAGTGTTGAAACCGCGAATCAATTTGCGATTTATGGCGAATAAAGTCTATATTTCCTATACTTTTATTTTATATTTTTTGGTTTATACTCTTAACTATAGTTTACTTTCTTTTACTTCACTTCTGTTTGCGATGTATTTGACTTATTTGACCACAAAATCCCTTTTAATTCATTTGAGTA
>JAQIXD010000571.1:0-24304 GCA_034699985.1 Minunthozetes semirufus | reverse complement strand
ACCTTTCATTTGATACATAATAGATGTCTGTGCTATTGATTTTAAAAAAGTTATTACAGTTTGAAGTCCAGAAATTTGGGAAGAATCAAGCTCTGTATATGCAATTTTATAAGTAAATTAATTTTTATAAACAAATATTATTTGCTAGAAATTTGAAAGAATCGCTCCGTTTTAGAAGTTAGCGATTTTCAAGGGATTGGATTCTTTACTGGATTCTGTACTATGTTATAGATTCTTTAGTTTCAAGGAAAAGCACAGACATCCAAATATTATTCATGAGACCTCCAAACCAATATTTATGCCTCAATTTTGAACTAAACTTTTTATTAAATCTATGCCATAGACTCTATACTTAAACTCTAAACTTAAAACTTTCCAAAAGTTGTGAATTAATTCAAAGAATATTTAAATTTATTGATTTAACTTGAATCAATTATTCTCACAACAAAATAAATGTGCCTTGTCAATATTCATGTTTATTACTTTCACCTCTATGTTACTTCATTACCAAATTATTTGTAAATGTGGAAAATGATACGATATATGAGTTGATGAGTGATAAACGTTGGTTAAAGTGAATAGAATTGGGTTTAGTTAACAGTAATGTGAAAACTAATAAAAATATTCCGTTTGAATGTCATTGAATTGATCCAAGAATTGATGTAAAAGTGAGAGAAGTGTTGCCATCTCTTGGATTTAATACTCAGTTATATGCTTATGACGACCAAAGGGCGCACTTTTGATGCAATTCATTGTAATAGTAAACAAACTCGTCGTTGGATTTCACCGAAACTCATCCATAATTAGCTCTCAATTATGGCTAAGGTTTGAGTCAATTAACTGTAATTGAGTTTAGAATACAATTAACGATAGATTTATTAAATTTTAGGCCCATATCGTCAATATTGTTGTTTTGGGTAAGTCTTCAATTATTTAGTCCATTGTCTTAAAGTAATATGATTTTGAAAAATATATAAATTTCAGACAATCCGTCGGCTTTTTTCAATCCCTTCCAATTTGAGATCACATTTGAATGCATTGAGGATCTGAAAGAAGACTTGGAGTGGAAGATAATATATGTCGGATCAGCTGAGAGTGAAGACTACGACCAAACACTCGATACTGTTTTTGTTGGTCCAGTGCCGGAGGGGAGACATATGTTTGTTTTTCAAGCGGATCCTCCGGACCCACAAAAAATACCTGTGGCTGATGCGGTTGGTGTGACAGTTGTTCTGTTGACCTGTTCTTATAAGGCAAAGGAATTCATTCGCGTCGGTTATTATGTTAATAATGAATACTCTGATCCCGAACTCAAAGAAAACCCGCCGGCAGTTCCTCAGTTCGATAAACTGCAACGTAATGTGTTGGCCACCAATCCTAGAGTCACCAGATTTAAGATCGATTGGGGCGACAATCCCTGCGAAGAGTCAGAACAGAACGGAACTAATGGTGACACTAATGGCGAACAAATGGTAACCGAAACCAATGGCGTAAACAATACGACAGGAAATGCGGTTAACTCTGACTCGAGTCAACACATTTCCGAAGATAGCGTCGGACCTCTTAAACCGGTTGTCTGTCACGACAGTAATCACAGCCAAAGCATGGAAGTCGTCTGACTTTAGCCCTCATTCCCTGTCCTTAAGCTTTCATAATCTCTTTTAAAACACTTTTTCTGTTTTTTTAAATATTTATTTCATTTAAGACTTCTTTTAGTTATAAAACAATTGAAACAAATTTCCATAAATTCTGTAATTATTGTAAACAAATATCAGATTATTATTCAAACATTAAATCATTTTTTAATTATTTTTTTATTTTATTCAATTTATGGGAAAATTTCAAAACAAAAACTTGTCTCTTGTCTTACAGATTAAGAAAGTGACTAAAAAAAGATAATCAGATTATTGTGAGTAAATGTTGTCTAAAGTCTTACTAATAAATTATTTTCTATTAATTTTCTAATCAAATGGCAATTGAATTGAATTGAAATAAAACAAATGAATTAATAGATTAATAATTGGATCAAATCAGTTGTGTTTTACATAATTTAGTTTCAATTGAATAAAAGAAAGTGATTTCATCTAATTGTCAATAAAAGTATCTTTTTATTCATAAGAAAATTCAAGTTCAATAAACTTGCAATTTGTCCGGTGTTTGAGAGCTATTCATAATATACGTCAGGTTTGAAGTGAAACCAAAGCAAAGATCTAATCGATGTCAGACATGAAAGGCATGAAACACAAGTGATTAATCTTTTCTGCAGTCAATGTGTGAGTCAGTCCCCTCACAATCCCCTCTAATCCTGCGGTCTATCTCTTCGTACGGATTGTTATTCATCAAAATAGTTCATCAACTGATCTCTTGTTTAGTCTTTTCGCAAAAGATGGTCTCCTTTTGTAGATATGATTAATTATTTGACAAAATAGTGTCTTAAATGTTATGCAATTAAAGTGATGCCAATCGATGCCAAACATTGTTATGTCGGGTGAGATATCTTTGCTTTTCTCTTCAAAATATTGACAAAACATGAGACCAGAGCCCTTCCCATTATTTCTAATTAGTTAATGGATTCGCTTATGAATTGATAATTCTTGTAAATTTGTTGTAAATAGTTGTTAGAACATAAAAATGAGCAAATCATGCATCAAATTATACAATCATTGATTGAATAACAGAATCTAATTTTGATAACAATTTCAAAACATAAAACTTCAAAGCGTTTGAAAGCTATTCGATTATAAATGGTATAAATCATTGATATTAGTATTGTCTCAAAGGATTTGTAATTTAATTGAATTGAATTTATTTAAACTAAAACTTAATGCCATTAAGTGATTGTCTTATTGTCAGACATTTGATTGATTGCATCTTTTACTGAATACAAGTATTTGTTATCTTTTAATCATCTCTTTTGTTAATCCCTTTGTTTTTATAAAATCCGTTATAATATATGTAAATACATAATATGTTATACATATCTGATTCAGAAGTTCTCAACTTCTGGTTATTATAGGATATAAAATAGCTGTGAATCACATCCAAAACCTTTAAATCAAATGTTGGCAAAAGAAGTCTTTAATTCACACAATTTGTATGTATTGTTAGAAAACATAGAAATCTTTGTCGGAATCAAAATTAAATAAAAAATTCTTCAAAAAATACTTTAAATTTAAATAAACTTTTAGAAGATTTTGATTAAGTTTGCAATTAGTGATAATTTAATAATAATTATACGAATCTTGTTTATCGAGTTTTCTTTAATTGAATACTAATTGATAGCATATCTACTGATCGGATCGGCTTTAATCGCTTGTGTCTTAACGGATGACTCGTTTTATTTTAATCCTAAACCTCACGACAAGAATGTAATTGAAGGCAAATCAGTGATATTGGAGTGTGGGGTCAGTGTTACCGACAGTCAACACATTTCTATTCATTGGAATCATAATAACAATAGAATAGTTGATGACTCCCGAAGATATCAACGAAATGGTAATCTTATAATAGTTTTCGCTCAAAGAGTCAAAGATTTGGGTCAATATACCTGTTTGGCCACTAATTACTCGTCCGGACATTCCATACAACACACCATCGAATTGAGAGTATTTTGTAAGTGATTTTATTTTAAATAAATTTTTGTCTTAAATTTTGCACAGAATACAGAATACCTAAGAATAAAGTCTTATGTAAATCCATTTATAATCCATACCTATATTCAGTGTATCTAATGATTAGTTTAAAATCTTCTCTAAAGCCGATGGAGTTATTAATTCTATTAATGAACTTTCAGTTAATTTTAAAAAGACCCAGAATTTGCAAATATATCATAAAATGTTGTATTTCTTAAGCCAACCGTTTATACGATAAGAAGAGCTAAACATTTTGTTTTGATTTCTATGAATTCCTACAAATAACAGATGTTTTTCTTATCAAAACATAAGTCATCCCTAAATTGTTTGCATTCGAGTATAGAAGTGATGCACTCATTGACTCATTCACTCTCTTATTGAAAGTTTTCTCACTTGTGTTCTGTCACTCTCTTGTCTTCACTTTCATCTTCTTCGGAGTCTTTGAAATTTAGAGAATCGGCAGTTCTTATGTCTAATCATTTAATTTATTTGTTTTGGCATTTATTTCATGTTTTTATTTATTTCTGTTTTGAAGAGATTTACTTAAAATTTGGCAAAAAATCCGAATTATTTGAAAAAAAAATTATAACTTTTTTTTCTTTTCATTTTATTAAAGATTTTCATTAAATTAATTAAAAATATATTTTAAGGGCTGAATGAAGCGGTAAAAGTAAATGCTATAACTGAATCCAATTTTGAAAACGACATAACTCTTAATTGTGAGGCTTCTGGTAATCCGGAGCCTAAAATTGAATGGTTTCACAACGGAATTAAAGTACACCGAAGTGAACAACTGTCGGTTCGCAACAAAAAGCTTCACATAATTGGGCCCACAGTAGCTATAAATGGCATTTACTCATGTCGTGCCGGAAATAGTGCCGCTAAAATCGAAAGCAATGCTAACTTTGAACTTAAAGTTAAAGGTTTGTTAGTCTTTAACTGGATTTGAGGGGTTTTTTAATAATTTGTTTGAAAATCAGGCGAAGGAGTGCCATATCTTCAGGAAATAAGCCTCAACTCAATCGTTAAATTAGACTCAAGTTTTACTTTGAGTTGCATTTTCACAAACACAGCATCTGTTGAATGGTATGCCCCTAACAAAGACGTACCGCTTGTCAATAGTTCCCGGTTTGTTATTTGATGACAATCTTTCATTTGATGGAAGCATTCAAACGATTTTCTATATCTTAATAGAGTCACAGTTTATACAAATGGTTCGCTAACAATAAACTCAATTGAAAAAGAAGATAACGGAGTCTTCAGATGTGTTGGTCTACCATTTGATAGCAAAGATGCCTCAAGTGTTCAAACATATTCAGTTCGGCTTCAGATCTCTTGTAATTTACTGAATATTGTTATTTGTTTTGAATCTAATTTCTATTGAATTCCAGTTTTAGAAGATTTCAGTTCAGAGGATTTGAGCGCAACCTTTGCATCCGATCTTCAAATACATGTCGTTCCCAAAAATAGCCCGAAATTAGAATTATTTTGTGTTCCACCGAATGGTGTTCCGAAACCTCAACTTTGGTGGGAAGACCCAAATGGGAGTATTATATCCGATTCCGGAAGAGTAAGAGTAGATGAAAACAGTCTTATAATAGACGGTCCCATAAAGAAAAGCGATTCCGGAAAGTATTACTGTTGCGCACAAAATATTGCGGATCAGCACAAAAAACTTTTCGATATATTTGTGGCCATTCCTCCCACTCTAACCGATCCCAACAGTATTATTGCCGATGAGGAAGGTTTCGCTTATTTGCACTGTTTATATACAGCCAGTCCTCACACTTCAGTCAAATGGATAAAAGATGGGAAATACGTTCAAACGTCTGCTTCTCATTTAGTTTTAAGTAATGGAAGTCTAATCATAAATAGGGCCCAAATAAAAGATTCGGGACAATACCAGTGCCAAATTGATTCAACAGGTTTTCAACCGATTCGCTCAAAAGCAGCAAATCTTACGATTAGAGAACGGCTCAAGTTTTCAGTTACTCCAACCAATCGAAACCTCGAATTGAATTCTATCTCAAAAATTATATGCAGAGCGAAAGGCGCCCCTATTCTCACAGTCAAATGGGTTAAATGGACTAAAGAGGGTCAGCTCAATGGTCTTGAGTGGCCAAATCATATTCAGGACTCTAACGGAACCCTACATTTCAATGAAGTTAAAAGGTTTTGATTATCTCTTAATTGTTTCACTCTTTTAAGGTTTTTATTGATTAAACACATTTAGAGAAGACTCCGGAAATTATACCTGTATTGCAACCAACTCTCAGGGAATCATAAACACTAGTATTAAAGGTTTGCAAATTTCAATATATTTTAATCGTTTAGTTATCATATGTTTGTCTTACAGTTGAGGTAACGGTTAAACCAAAGTTTGTGTTCGAACCAAAATCCCATTCAGTATTGGAAGGATTCTCCACTCTTCTCGATTGTATAGCTGAAGGTCTGTCCATTTTATTTGTCATAATTTTATTAATAATTAATTAAAAATACTTTCAAAGGTGAACCCACTCCTAGTATTCAATGGGATAAGGATAATGTGCTCAATAGCTTTAATGACAAAAGATTCAGCATTTTGTCGAACGGATCGCTCAGAATAGAAAACATTCAAATTGAAGGTAAGGCTGAATACCTCTGAATAATTGAGATTAAGTTTTTAACTGTTTTAGATTCGGGTAAATATGGCTGCACTGCTGGAAACAGTGGGGGCTTCAGTCGAACTGAAGTTATTTTAACCGTCAATAGTGAGGATTCCTATAATATAAATCCCTCTGAAATCAATTCCGATGAAAATAAGAACAAAATGACGCGAACTGTGACCATAACTTTGAGTGCGGCCGCTCTTTACATGTTTTTGGTTATGGCTCTTATGATTTACTGTCGATACAGAAGAGCTAAACGCAAAGCGACGGCTATCGCTCGTACGGCACAACAGAATAGGACTGAAAACGGAGACTTGGAATTGAAGGATAGATCGAAAGCTGTAGACAATGCCGAACAGCACAGACTTCTCTTAACTAATGAAAAACAAAAACAGTTATCTATTAAGACCTCAATTAGAGGAGAGGGTGACGTTCACTCTCAAACTTCAAGTAATCAGAGCTCAAAGAGAAGTAAATCTCCATTTGAGAGGTTCCAAATGTGCCGACAAGATTTGCACAGACTCTGTTTGTTGGGCCATGGTCAATTTGGGGAAGTGTTTCTCGCAAAACTGACAAAGACTGTCGAAAGCGGACCAATCGTTTTGGTTAAGGCTTTGCAGACAAAAGACGAAAACATTATCTTTGATTATAAACGAGAGATCGAAATGTTTAGTAAAATGAGTGACAATAGAATCGTACGGTTAGTTGGTTTGTGTAGAGATACCGATCCTTTTCTCTTTGTTTTGGAATACAGCGATTGGGGAGATCTCAAGCAATTCCTTTTAGCGACACGAGAGGACCAAACGGCTCGTCGCGGACCTAAACCTACTCCTTTGACTTTACCACAAGTTATAGGAATGACTCAACAAATTGCAAACGCAATGGAATATCTCACAAATAACCGATTTGTCCACAAAGATGTGGCCACAAGAAACTGTTTGATTACTTCCAAACTTGATATCAAAATAAGCAGTACTTCGCTCTCAAAAGACACGTATTCTGCAGAGTTAGTCACAGAACTGTTTATTCTCTGTTTATTTCAATTCTAAATATCTGTTGTTTTTCACAGTTATTATAATTACCAGAACCGGGATCTTCCCATTCGATGGGCGCCTCACGAGGCAGTCATAGAAGACGAGTGGTCCGCCAAAAGTGATGTCTATGCGTTTGGAGTAACTCTTTGGGAAATCTGTTGTCAGGCAGAACTTCCATTCCATGATAAGTCTGATCCCATTGTTATTCGTTTACTACAAAAGAACGAACTCAGACTCGAAGTTCCCAATGGTTTACCTAATGGTCTGAAAGACTTGTTATTGAACTGTTGGAACACTAGTCCTAAGGAAAGGCCAACCTTTACAGAAGTGTGTCATATTCTTAGCGAAATTCTTCTGAATTTGAATACTTAGTCAAAAGTATGATCTCAACTCTTCCGACCATTTCTTTGTCTTCATTTGATTTCGAATAATTCAAAGTATTCTCGAATTAATGGTCGCTTCAAATGATGGAATCGAAAAATAAAACATTTATCACTACTTTTGGAGGAATTTCGGCCAAAAATATATTAAAAACAAATGATTTTATAGTTTTTGTAAATTAAAACAAATTATTATTTAATTTACTTTTAATTGAAATTTTGCTAAATATTTGAGAAAAGAGTATTTCTATTGAATTCTATTGAATTATTCATTATTTAATGCATTGAAAGAAATTTTGAAAACTTTTTAATCAATATTTTTATAACTTTTGATGACTTAAGACTTAATTTAAAAATTATTCTGAAATTCATATCATATCATAAAATATGTATTTTAGTGGAAAGCTATCAATCATTCAATTTATTCAATCATTTGATAAATAATGACATTAGATATGAAAGCAATGATTTCTAGTCTATTCATGAGTTGTGTTCATTCCTTCCGTCGATAATCCCGTTTACGTCTCATTTCAAATGTGTATATAATTTATATGAAATTCAAATAAAATTATACGAAAATAGTCTTCAATTTAAGAGTTTTGACTTATGTATGACTCAATTGAAAGCCATTCTCAGAATGTTTTGAACTTTTTATAGTTTTCAAAGGTATATGTGCTGTGCTTTTCTGTGGTTTGAATTACTGCCAACTGTGTGTGGGTTAGGCATCGAAATCGAATGATAGCAAATGGCGATAGAGTGCAATGTTATCCCTCTTTCACTCAATTCTATGCATTCTTTGCTGGTATTGTAGTCATTGCAGTTACTGTAATAGTGCTTGACTTCAGTGCTCCGAAGAATTGCTAGTAATTCAAGTTTTTTGTTAAATAATCTGAGCGTAACTCAAGAGTTCATTCACTGCTGACACCGACAAACAGGGATTGAGTCGAGAGAACAGTCGAGAGAACATTGGCTTCCACTTCAAAAAACGTTTCAATTTCTGTGATTCACTTAATCTAAAAGAATAAGACTCAGAGAACTCAGGACTCAGAGAATTTCAAGGTTTCAAGTCTTTCACTGACATTAAGTGTCAAATCCGGCTCAGACTCAACAACTCATTGTTATTGTGGTTAATATTTTTGTCCATTAGTTCCGAATAACTCAATAATAAAGTAAAGTAAACATCAAAAAAGGTAAGCATTTCATTGAGATATTCTTTTATTTGAGTGAATGACTGACAACTTCTTAAATATTCAGTGTTTTGTTTCCATTGAATATTATTTTTAGTTAACTATACTTCAAAAAGGAGTTAACATATCTGCTGTCAATCTATTCCATTATCTATGAAAATCAATTATATTTTTATTTGATTTATTCATTTGAATTCAATTTTTCGATCAAATCATTAAATTAGACGTCAATTGACTCACAATTTGTTTATATAAAAAAATATTTACAGAATTTCATTCAGATTTTCGATCAGTTTATTCAATACTAAAATATTTTTCATTTAATGAAATGTATTTCCACTTCGACTCAAATTTCCTTTAATTTCCGATTTCTGAATTAAAACTGAAATAATATTTATATAAACATGTTTTGATAAATATTTAAGGAATCATTATATTAACATAAGATTACTATATTATTATAATTATAAATGTTTAAGCACTTGAAAACCTAAGTAAAATTAGCATGATTCTTTCAAATAAATTGTGAAAATGGAATAAATTTATCGGATAAAGTAGTAATTTCCTTCAATTACTTCATTTTTATCAGATATTCCAATTTAAATGACTGTGTTTGGCCTATTCACTCTCCTTATCTAACTTTATCTAACATTTATCTAATGACTATTATATCTTGATTAAAAATAATAATAATAATAATAATAAGGGTTAAAAAAATAGTGGGATTTTCTAAAAATTCAAATAATTGCTCTCAAATTGCTGTCAAAATGTTTTTTATTTTAGGAATAAATACTTTTCAGTTAAAAATACTTTTGATTTAAATATTTTGTCAAAAATTGTAAGAAAATATGTTTTTAATGGTTCACTGTTTTCAAAAAGAATTAACTCGATTCGAGTATTATTTTATAAAAATTACTAAAAATCATTTAGTAAATTCCAATTTTTATCATGCTATTATTTCTTTTCTTTCAAAATGAATAAAAATATTAAAATTTTTTCTATGAAACGCGATATCTATTGTTACTCAAAAGCAAATTCTATAAACTGAACAGAACTGGAATATAGATATATTTTCAAAATATTCTGAAACCCATTTCTTCTATAGACTAACAAAATACTAACAAAATAGATGATTATCTAATAAAATGATCAAAAATATTATTTAAATTATAAAAATTAACTTAAAATTAAATAAAAATATATTTTACATAAAATATTATGATTATAATAGTATAAGCATTTATTTATGAATTAATTTTTGGTTTAATCAGACTCATTGAGTTTTGCTCATTTTAGCTCTTTGCAGATTTGACAATATTATATCTTTTATTGTGTTAGTATTTTTGAAAAAATGATTTGGAAGGGGTTAGTAGATAATGAGGCGGTGTTTTACCCATTTTGGTCATTACTGGTTCACTATAATGACAACTAAAGCCATCAAAGCGTGAATTGCTTTAAAGCTTTTCAAATGAATTTAAAGCATTAGTTTTATTGTGTGAATAAATTGAGTGAATATCCCATTTGAAAGCTATTCTTCGAGAATAGGACAGGGCATCAGCAACAGGTGTGCTATCATTGTTTGCCATTCAGAGCACATTCCTCGAGTCTATTTGGCATTTATTTTCTGATTCGAGGGCTAAAACATTGAACCTTTTGGTCATAAACTCAACTCATCACCGATTCATTAGATAACATTAAGGACAGGCACAGTATAGGCAGGTGCTATAGAACAGGTGGTATTTCTGATCATTGGCTTGATTTCAATTAAGTGAAAGAAATAGTAATTAATTGCCAATAATGAGCACAACTTTAATTTGGTTTTTCACACCATTACTTCTTTTACAATAGGGTTTGCCTTTAAGTAAGAAAATCTTATAACAATTGTCTGTAAATCAATAATTATTTTAAAATATGAGCCAAACCTTGATTTAGAGTAACATTATTTCAAGCATTACTTCAATACTTTCAGAGAATAGTATTTTAAATAAATTCATTTGTCAAACATTTCAGACAAAACTGAACTCAATTTGTAATTACTTCTAATGGAGTGTAGTTTACCCACCAGTGCTTCAGTCTTTCCTGTCAACGGATCATCTCATACCGTTATGCCTAAGCCTATCAATAAGGAGGCGCCGCCAAAATCGCTATTACACGTCAACTTTACTGAGAAGGGAGAGCTCTCCGATAGGAAAAAGAAATACTTAACAGCTAAGTATGGTCAGCACCAAATGAATTTGATAAAGAAACGTTTACGCGTTGAGATGTGGATGTATGAACAACTTCAAGCGCTCTACAATATATCGGTCAGTTGTTTGAGTTAACTCTCAAATAATATCTCAAATTCAAAAACTTAAAAAAAAATTCATTAATAAATTATAATTGTTTTAAGTATTCCTTGAGTTGAAACTACTGAAAAATTGAATCAATTGAATGAGTGGTTCCCCTAAAATAGTTCACTCATGATATGCATTCAGATATCTCTTATTATTGAAAGGAATTATAAAATCGTGAAATTTTCTGATAATTGTTTATAATTATTATATCTTTAAAAAATGTTCGAAATATTTATGATTTGATAAAAAGTTTTTTTCAAAAAATTATTTATAAAAATAATTGAATCGAAAATAACTAAACTTTTTTTTTGATAATCAAAGGCATTTGAAATCTCATGAATTATGCAAATCATTATATTTTGTTTTCAATTCAGTTTTGTTGGGCTTTGAGTTAAAGTAATCCCCGTTAAGTAATTTGATCTGAACTGAACATTAGATATAATGGATGGTTCATTGACTTGAGGGCCAATACTTCATAAAAGTAGCAAAGATTAGAAAACCCTCATTCTCTTACAGTTTAGATCTGTTTTTACTTAATTTTCATTAATTATAATTGAATTTGGATTTGAAGGACGACTCCAACGACGTTGAGATCGATTTGGATGAATTGCTTGATATGGAAGAAGATATTGGACGCAAGGAATGGCTTCGGGTTTGTCATAATTCACATGATTTGTGGCTTTAATTATTTGCTATAATTTGATTTTTTTTTTCTTTCTTTGGATAATAAAGAATAAATTGATTGACGCAAAACAATCGAAGGAAAGCGTCGAAACATTTATTGTCGAACTTCTCGAAAGAGCAAAAACTCTCTGAACAACAAAACGATCAAAAAAAGGTTATTCTATACATCGATTAGCTTCTCATCTAAATTACAGCGAAACTGCATTTTTTTATTTTGTCTCTAAAAACCATAAAATAATTTCTTGGAATTGAATTGCAGTCAGATTTTGGAAAACAAAAAAGATTTAAACAAAGTATTGAAATCTGGAAGAGAAGTGCAATCAAATCAAAATGAAAGCAATTTTACATTTTTGTCAATTTGTGTGAAAGAGATCTCCGATAAAAACCTCTCATGAGTTTAATTTATATGTGTTATACCCAGATATAAATCCCTAAACTAGTCAATGATCGCATTCACAATCAAATATATCAACAGTTTTTCATTAATTAATTTTCTCATATAAACCGGTTTTAAATTAAAAGAGAGGTTAAGTTCTTTAGAGTACAACTTATTATGTATTACTCATTACAACACTATTTAAAAGTTAAGACAAACGAAAGAAAGGATGTCTTCGATCACAAACGCTTTCATCTCATTTTAGGAATAATTGATAACTAATTAACAAAAATATTTGCAATCTTTTGACACTTATTAACAAATTAATACTTTTCAACGAATATTGATTTCTATTCGTTATATTTCAATCGATTTTATAAAACAAACAATTTTTAAAACTTTTGTATAAATTCTATAAAATGATTGTTTGTTTGTCTTCAATACAATACAATACAATGTTTTAAATAAAAGAGAAAAAAGTTTTTGTGCCAATAGTTTGAAAGGAAATGTGAAAACAGTTTACAATTTGTTGGGTTTCTATCTTTTCCTCATTAAAACTGCGGATAATTTACTAATTAGAAACTCTTTTATTTATTGGTCTTCAAAGTAATCAAACCGTTTACTCAATTGTAAAGTAATTATCAGATTTTTGTTCAATGCTTTCCTTTAAAACTCAATTAATTAAATTCAAAGAAAACAAATCGAAAGACATATACAAAGAGAGAACAACTATCGAAAGGATATTTGAATAAAACCATTGAATACAAATTGTGATGAAAACTATGAGAAACTCAATAATTACTGTGAAATAAATGATTAAATAAGAGATAATATTCAAAAATTAAGTTTTATAATAAAATATTTCCCGATTTGCTCTTAATTTCACAGTCGAGTGATATTTGACCTAAAGTTCGATATTTTATCGTTAATTATATGAAAATTGTTTTACTTATTATTACTATTTGTAAAATTCAATTAAACCTCTGTTTAGTTCTCAAAATTCAGTGAATATTAATATTTATTGTAATTATTATTCACTTTTTATTTTATTTAATTTAATTTTAATAAAACTATTTATTTTCAAAATCCAAACATATTTGAGAGGGGAGAGAGAGAGAGAGAGAGAGAGAGAGAGAACTACGAAAAGCATTCTATAAATTTTATTTTAATATTTGATTAAATCTTTTGAAATGAATTAAAAATAATTAAATTTTTGAAAAAATTGTTTTTTATTTTCAATAAAACAATTATTTTGATGAAAGAGAAACAGTTTTCTAAAGATATCTAAAGTTTGTTTTGATCGTAATCTGAGGCCCAATACTTTGGTTCAACTAATTTGATCGGTTGGTCTCTAACTCTTGGCGGCCATTCATAGTAAGTATTGAGTTGATCCCACGGACCATAACTCGTGTAATCGACAGGTCTGGGCATAAGTTGACATCTCTGAGCCTTTTTGACTAATGAAGTGACTCTGGCGTGCATTCGATGACATAAACCGGTAATCGATTGCGGCATTACTTTGCCATTGGATTCAACAAATTGGTTCAAAATCAACACATCCTTATAGACAATGAACTCTCAATTTAAGAGTTAATCAAAGAACAGATGACTTACTGTGTAATCAAGACGTCGAAGATTAAGCCGACACAATGGACAGCAGTCTTTATTAGCGGTATGAGTGGTCACCAATTTATCGGTTCTATCGGACTTGACTTTAACGGCCTCAACAGTTATTGTCTTCTCTTTTTCGGTCAGTTTTACTGAAAATCAATAAAATTTTAATTTGATTTAATTATTGATTTAATTTTCAAATTAAAAATCAATACTTTCTTTGAGTCGATTAATCGGTGAAACACTTATATTTCGGGAAAATATTTGTTTTGAAATAATATTTAAAACGAAAATACTTTTTGTTTTAATAAATGAATTCATTTTTTTGTTTCAAATAATTAAAAGAATTTGAATTTGTTTTCAATTTTTGTTTACTTTTAAAACACGAGTTTAGTATAGATTCTGTGCATTCAATGGTATCTCTATTTAGGTTTGACTGTATATAAGTAGGCGTTCCTCAGCACTCCTCAACACTCGTCAACACTGTCTTTCACTCAAAACATCTTTAATTTGAATTCAAAATTATTATCAAATTTTCTGAATTAAAAAAATGGTAAACATTTGTCATAAATAGATTTCAATCCTAGAATTAATATTGAATTTTGTTGGATCAGATTCGATTCATTTTGATCCAAAACAGGGCCGGAAAGACAAGACTCGCCAAATGGTATATGAACTTCGATGACGACGAAAAACAGAAACTTATCGAAGAAGTTCACGCAGTGGTCACTGTCCGCGACGCCAAACACACAAATTTTGTTGAGGTTTGCCCACAATTGTCCACAAAATTGCATTTCTCTCAATTTATTTAATATCTTTTGGCCAATAGTTCCGTAACTTTAAGATAGTGTACCGCCGATACGCCGGACTCTACTTCTGTATATGCGTTGACGTTAATGATAACAATTTGGTATATTTGGAGGCCATCCATAACTTTGTTGAAGTTCTTAATGAATACTTCCATAATGTCTGTGAATTGGATCTCGTCTTCAATTTCTATAAGGTATTCATATTTCAAATAAATTTAATAGAATTTGATTTAATTAATGATATTATCGATGGAAAGGTGTATAGCGTTGTCGATGAGATGTTCTTAGCCGGAGAAATACGAGAGACCTCTCAAACAAAAGTATTGAAACAACTTTTGGTTTATAATTCACTCGAATAACGATTAAATGGATTTAATTTAATTGCCTTTAATTACATTCCCTTTAATTAATGTTTATTTAAATTAATTAATGTTTTCATTGTTTTAATTATATTTCAGTTTATTTACATTAAATTGAATTCAAATTTACTCTAAAATATCGTTTTAATCAATAAATGGCTTAAAATTTGATGTTTTCTTACATTTTATTTATTTATTTATTTTTTAACGACAAATAGTATCTCTATTTCCACACAAATAATCAAATAAATTGGAACCAACTCTAGAATTATAGACTTTAATGTCAATAAATTATAAGAATTATATAATTAGATAATTAATGAAAGAAAAAGCTTTTGTTTGAAAAAAAGTCAAATTTTAGAAGATTTAGTTATTGTGGTAATCATTTTTGATTCTTTGAAGTATAAGAATATTCTTTTTATTTCCAAAAATTTGATTTCAAGAAAATAATTGAATAAAAATTGACAACAATTTAGGACAATTCAAATCGAAACTTAAAACTGAAATTCTGTATAATCTGGTGGATAATAGAGCATTTCATCTGATCCCTCTTCAAGAATAGTGGAAATAATCTCTCAATTTTTAGGTCAAATAAAAAATATTGAAAAATGCGATACTTATAGGAAGAGCTCTTAGTATGAGATCTACTGGTCTTAAAGCAAGAAAAAAAATCGATTGAATTCATGAATTGATCGGTTGTTGGAGTAGTGATGACGACTACGAGTACAACCACAACACCTACGCATTACATATCTGCTAATACTATGAAATGATTAAATGAATCAAAGAATCGAAATATTTTTTAATTAAAATCCTTTGAATTAAGTAATGAATCACTCAATCGGTATTCAACTGAAAGCTTTAATTGTATTATTAGTTTTGATATCGAGTTCTCAGTCATTGCGTTCAAAAAGATTTCAAATTCCAGTCTCAGATTCCAAGAATATTCCGCAATCAGACAACCGTTCGGTCAGAGATAGTATTCTGGACCGGTTCCACATTAACTCCAATACAATCATCCGAACACATGACTCGAGAGCACTCGGAGCCAAATATATCAATGAAACAGAGTTGGCCTCAAACGAAGATTGTCTGTACTGGTGCTGGCAAACCAGTCCTTGCAATTTAGCTGTTTATGAACAAAAAGTGAATCATTTGTCTTATTTTTGGAAATTTTTTATTTATTGTATTAATTGCAGACTCGTGGCAGTTGTTATCTCTTTGACTGCGGATCCAATGAAGACTTTCGCTGCAAATTCACTGCACACAACTTCTACTCGAGTTCTATACTTCAGGTCAATAGACATCCCTTTGATTTAAGTCAATGGGGTTCTCAGGTTCAACACGAGAAAGAGTTGACTAAACTCAGATCGAATGGACCGGCAATCAGACCATATTTGGATATAACTGTTTCCCCTGCATTAAGAAGTAGTACGCCTTCTGTTCGAAATCTGGTGGCGCCTTCATTAGTGCCGACAACGGTCGCCACTTTGACATTTCAAAAGAGTATGTATTAAATGCGAGAATTTTAACATTTATTTTGCATTATAACTGAATTTCAATTATTTGTTGTTCTGTTAGCCTCTCATTGTCTTCACTTTCAATTTGAGTGCAGAAATAACAGCGAATGTATTGCAATATATAATGTCTGCGATGGTATTCCTCAATGTAGTGATGGTAGCGACGAGTCTATTGACTTGGAGTGCCATAAATCCAGATTCAATTCACCGATTAATACAAAATCAGATCATAAAAACCAAATGACATCGTCTTTGAAAACAATGGGACAAACTGTGAACAATCAAAAGTCTGAAGTGAAAACTCCACAAATGTTTGATAAATCGGGTCCTAATTATCAAAGAATAGCTGATACTAAAGGTCCACAAGTGATACCCGTTTATAATTATCCCAAAACACCCAACTCTGATGGCGTGAGATCCGAGGATCAGTCGATTGTACCAAAAAAGCCTAATTTTGTAGCACCTGATGATTCAAATGCTAAAGGGGGTTATCCTCCTCAATACAGGAGCTCTTGGAATCAATATTATCAACAAAACGATAATTTCAATTCAGGTGACAATAGAGCAAATGGAGGCGGGTATATGATGGAACCGGAATATCCCAATGGTTTAAATAATCGAGGTTCAGATAATTCAGGTCCTTATTGGCCACAAATAGGGCGACAGTCCTCATATGATTTATCAGAACAAATGCTATCTCCAGGGGCACAGAATTATATGGGAATGTCTAATAAGCCTTCAAATGCAGATGAATGGACCCAAAATACCGCTAATAATAACTTTGATCCCAATTATTACGACCATATCTCAAGAACCAGAGGCAACAAAGCAGAAGGGGTTCCCAATACTCTCCCAAATGAGTTGTCGGCCGACTCTAAATCATATGTTAATCCGAAACACGATATTAAAAGCGATCCCGGATTTAAAACGAATACAAATCCTTTAATTCATTCAAAATATGAAAAACAACTAAAATCTCAATCAAAAGGAAGGAATGACTCAACGAAGACAAAAGTTTATAGTAAACCGAATGTCGTTTATTCACATATTTCTTCGAATAAGGGCTTTGCGAAGAGTCCAGGAATTGTTGCCGTCTCTTATATGCATGACTCGAGTCAACAGAATGGACGGGAGACCAACAGTGCTGTCATTGCTCTTAGTCTGGGTCTCTGTGTGACCGCTTTGCTTATAGTTCTGGTCGGATGTCGTATGAAATCATTTAAAAGAAAGATCGCTCGAAGGGGTCGACCGCTGGCACACGACGCCGACTATTTGGTAAATGGTATGTATCTGTGAATCTGATTTCAGATGAAAGATAAACGGAATTGTCTTTACTCCTGATTCAGAAATTTAGAGAAATCTTATAATAACTGAATCTAAGTCTAAGCAAAAGTATTGATCTCTTCATCGATTCATTAATTATAATTCATTCACTTGTATTTGATTGGAGTGAAACAGTCTATAGTGACCCTCTCAGGTTAATGGGGTATCATTTCTTATAAATAGATGACAGATTTGGTCTGAATCTTACTCTTTTTACTTTCTTTATACAAATCTATATACAGATTGATAGACAAAATTGAGATCAAATGGAACACTATAGACCTATTATAGGTGACACTGTTGACTGTGCATTTGTACAATTGTACAAGATCAATTATTTCAGTTTATTATCTGTTATTAATTTTTAGTTATAAAAAAAATTATTGTCAAATATTATGTCTTATTTTGTCTTTTTATATATAAATTGTTATCTTTGTTTAATAAAATCAAATCCAAATCAATTTATTACTTAAAATACTTTCCAATAAATAGTATTAAAATTACTTAATCTTTTGTTATATTCAAATAATATTTAAATGATTTATGAATTAATTGTAATAAATATTAAATTATTATAAATTTGTTTAGTTGTCAAAAGTTTAATAAAGATTCTTGATCAATTTCTAAAATACCGTTTTTGGAATTATTTTAAACATATTTTGATGTTAAGGTAAGAGAGAAACAATTTTATTTGATATTAATTTTTAGGTAAAAAATCACTACTTTATCAAAATATTAAAACCCGTTCTCTGTTTTAATTTAATTTAATACAATTAACACAATCTTTACGACAATTTTCTAAAACTAACCATGTTAATACCTGGTAATCAAGTTAATAAACTTTTTAGTGATAAAATAATTGAAATATTTTGACGAAATTTATGTATTTATGAAATGAAATGAAATACTCTTTTGTTTACAATAAAACTCATGTTTTTGTGAAAAACGTTTAAAACGTTTAATTAATTGAATTTAAAATAACTAAAAATAATCGCCAAATATGTCGACCTCAGGTCTGAAGGGGAAGGCGGCGAAGACCAAAGTGAAGAACAAGACTCCCGCAGAGATACAAATAACTGCTGAACAGCTCCTAAGAGAAGCAAAAGAAAGGGATTTAGAAATCGTTGCGCCGCCGCCTAAACAGAAAATATCAGATCCCGAAGAGTTAGCTGACTATCAGCTCAGAAAAAGGAAAGCTTTTGAGGATAATATACGAAAGAACAGATTAGTGATAAGCAATTGGATTAAATACGCAAAATGGGAAGAAAGCCAACAACAGATCCAAAGAGCCCGCTCTGTCCTCGAAAGAGCTCTCGATGTCGATCACAGGAATGTCACTCTTTGGCTGAAGTACGCAGAAATGGAAATGAAAGCCAGACAAGTGAATCACGCGAGGAATGTCTTAGACAGAGCTGTTCTACTTTTGCCGAGAGTTAACCAATTGTGGTATAAATATGTTTATATGGAAGAAATGTTGGCCAATGTTTCCGCCTGTCGTCAAGTCTTTGAACGATGGATGCAATGGGAACCCGACGCCCAGTGCTGGCAGACTTACATCAAGTTTGAGCTCAGGTACAAAGAGGTGGACCGCGCGCGACATATATACGCCCGGTTTGTGACCGTTCATCCAGAGGTCAAAAATTGGATAAAATTCGCGAAATTTGAAGAACAAAATGGTTTTATAGGAAATTCCAGAGAAGTCTACGAAAAGGCGGTTGAGTTCTACGGCGACGACTACTTCGATGAAAAGCTGTTTTTGTCTTTCGCTAAGTTTGAAGAGAATCACAGAGAATACGAAAGGGTTAGAGTTATCTATAAATACGCTTTAGAGAGACTTCCCAGTGATTCCACTCAAGAACTCTTTCAACAGTACTCTCTCTTTGAAAAAAAGTTCGGCGACAGAGTAGGCATTGAAGACGTTGTTATCAGTAAAAGAAAATTCCAATACGAAGAACAGCTTAAGACTAATCCGCAGAATTATGACATTTGGTTCGATTATATCCGATTAATGGAAGCCGAAGAAGATATTGATTCGACGCGAAAAGTGTACGAACGCGCGATCGCTAACATTCCTCCAAAAAAAGAAAAACGCTTTTGGAAGAGATATATCTATTTATGGATAAGTTATGCCTTCTTTGAGGAATTGAAAGCCGAAGACTTGAACAGAGCGCGAGAAGTATATGATTTCTGTTTGAAACTATTGCCGCACAAGTCGTTCACTTTCGCCAAGTTTTGGGTTTTGGCCGCAAAGTTCGAAATCAGACAAAAGAATTTAGTCGCCGCTCGAAAACTGATGGGAATCGCTATCGGTGTCTCTCCTAAAGACAAACTTTTCAGAGAATACATCGAACTCGAGATCCAATTGCGAGAGTTCGACAGATGTCGTATACTTTACCAGAAATTCCTTGAATTTTCGCCACAAAACTGTTCCGTTTGGATGAAGTTCGCAGAAATGGAAACAATTTTGGGTGAAGTGGAGAGAGCGCGGGCTATATATGAGATCGCCATCGATCAGCCCAGACTTGATATGCCAGAAGTCATTTGGAAGGCGTATATTGACTTTGAAGTGGAACAGCAGGAGTATGAGAGGGCGCGTATGCTTTACGAGAGACTCCTGGAAAGAACACAACACATCAAAGTATGGATTAGTTTCGCCCGCTTTGAGTTCGAAGCCTCAGCTGGCAATGACTCCGGTATCGCACAGACCCGAACTGTTTTCGAAAGGGCTAATAAGGCGCTCAAGAATTGCGAAGAAAAGGAGTCGCGTCTAATGCTTTTAGAGGCCTGGCATGAGTTCGAACAACAATACGGAACCGAAAATTCAAGAGCACAGGTCTCTCGACAATTACCTAAAAAAGTTAAAAAGAGAAGAAAAATACAAACAGAAGACGGATCTGATGCCGGTTGGGAGGAGTACTACGACTATATCTTCCCAACAGATGAAGACGCGTTACCGCACCTCAGGTTCTTAGAAATGGCCAAAAAATGGAAACAATCACAACAAGAGAGCGGACAGCAGTCCAGTGAAGCATAAGATTTGACTAACATTTGAAAATCATTTGACAGAAATTTGAGAGACATTTGAGAGATATTCAAATAAATGTATATTTTATTCAAAATTTTTTTATTACTTTAATTGAAATTTAATTTAATTTAATGTTTTGTGAAAAAAGAATTGAATTAATGGTAATTCACTCCAAATCTTCGGGTCTTACGGGATGTTGTAATGGAATAATAGATTTCTTGTGTTTATCTCGTGGTAAAGCTTTTCTCATATCTATAACACATATAAGATATAAAATGATTAAACTATTGGTTAAATGGTTTTCCATCATTTTATTTCATACCAAAGGCGTCTTCGTCCGGATCTCCCGAATAGTATTCTAATACTCTTCTGTAAACACTATATCCGAGTCTTTTATACATATCAACGGCCACTCTATTGGAAACCCTTACGAAAAGGTCTACAAAATATGCCTGTTTTCTGAGCATTTAAATCACAATTTTAGATAAATCTATAAAATAATATCAAATATTTGTCTCACTTTTCTGAGGTCTGTTCCAAACCTCTCATTAGTTTTGCGGCTAAATTCAGGCGTCGATACTGTGGGGCAACACTCAGGGCAGTAACGTGTCCGTGCCATTGATCGCCCTGACCCTCAATTTTACCCATAACTACACCACAAACAGACAATTAGTAAAGAGGTTTAGCGATAAAATAATTTTCTTACTGTAGCCCATAATGTCACCATTGGGTGCTTCCACTACTTGGAAGTATTCGGGCCAATGCGCCAAATATTGTAAATAGAAAGACAAGCCATAAGTTTCGGTCAACGGATCCAAATTACTGTCAAAATTAAGCAAAAATATATCTGATTTAAATGGATTTCATTGAAAACTAACACATTATTGAATCTAAACATATCATCGCAACGGAAGGGACGGATATTTGTCATTATTTAGAGTAAAGAATGTCTGAGTGAGTGTCTGAGTGAATGTCTGAAACAGTTTTACATAAATAGACTTTTTTATTAAATAAATAAATTTTAGTTAAAATTATTTCAAATTATTTAACCGAAGCTTCAAAACTATCTCTTCTACAGTCTGTACTACAGATTACTTCTACTTTCTATTTATAAAATGACATTTCATTTCAAATCATTTAATACTATTCTATACTAAGATTTAGTTTATTTCAATGGCTTTTTGTGTTTATTAAAAGTACTAAATTATTTTCGGATATAAATTGATTTTTACTTTTATTTTTGTTTTGTTTTTCACTTTAATATTGTTTTTATGGATTATTTTGTTTTGAATTTCAGTTCATTTAAATTGAAATTCAATGAGAATTTGCATTAAATGTAATCATATATTAATTTGAGACAATTGTATCAAATGTTTATTATATAATATCATTAGATGAGTGCATCACTACTGACATATCTGGTGATAATAGAAACTAAGCTCGATATCGAATAAGAGGAATGTGTGAAGAAGTGAGAGATGGCGTGCCTTTGGATCACTCATAGTTTGGTAGTGTTTGCGACGGTATAGTTATTGGCAGTAATTGTGGCGTCGATTGAGTCGATCATTGGTTCAGTGGTTCAGTTGTGCCAATTGGGAGCTCACTATAGCTCACTATATCTCGCAATATATCACTAAATCCTGAGTACGAGCCCTGTGTTGAGTGTATCCTCTCATCTGAAGGTAAGAACATTTAAATTATCTCTACTTTTGTTTCTCTAAATCAATGCGTATTCAGTTTGAAAGCAAACATCGCTTGCGATTAATTGTTCCAAAAAGAACCTTCAGTTTAATGTTGGAACCAATTTAGACATATTAGGAGACAATATTGAATGCTAGCACTGATAATGTTTGGAGACAATGCCCTCCCTCTGCCTGAGCTATCGGTATATCCTTTGCTTATGTCTATCGCAATGATCGTAAGCATAGCATCGCATAAACTCATTCATTGAATACATCTTTCCTTTTGCTCTGACTCTACCTCTCAGTTAAGGGCATCAGAGGATGACCTCAACTATTCTCAATTGAAAGCTTTGAAAAAATAGTTTTGCTTTCATTCAATTCATTGCATTTGTTTACAAATCTATAAATTCTCTGATAATTAAGGCATAGCTTTTGGAAGAGATGGAAGACATCACTTAATCTGAAAACAATTTTTAAATAATTTGTGAAAATCTTCTCATTTCTGTCTCTTTTGTCTCATTTGTCATCAATTTCTCAATGATTTCTCAAATTCTACAGTAAATCGATCCCAAACTCCAATTGTAAAATACTTTTCTTTAATTTCTCTAAAATAATCACAAAACAGAACAAAGTTTACCACAAATTATGGAATAATCCAAATGTTTGTCAAATAATGTAAATCCATTAAAAATCTTATTTTATGCGAAGAGATGTCTAAATAATAGACACAATAAAAGCCTTTAGAACACAATTGATTACATCTTTTGATTGTATTAAATCTTTTATATTTGATAACAAAATGTTAATTAATTTTGCAAATGATTTCAATGCAATAAAAATGTTGTTCACAACTCTTCTCTGTCCACAAAAATAGAGATTCGGACCAATATATTGAATATAAATGTAGAATACCTTTCATTTTAAATGTAACGGAATTGAGAGCAAATGGTTTTTAGAAGAAATATGTCTCACTGTCTTAGACTAACCTGTCTAACCATAATTGGATAATAAAATCCTTTGAATTTAGAGGGTTTATATGGGATGGGATGTAATATTGCTTTTTTTCTCTCATAGACTTGATGTTAATTTTGTCAGATTCTATAGATTCTCATCTCCTATAATACATATACACTTATTTTCAATCATAAGGAGAAGAGTTCCCCCTTTGACTTTCCCTTTTCTGAAAGGCAAGACACACTCATATAAAGTACCTCCTCTTGATTTTTTGGTAGAGTTCGATCAAATGCTCTCATTTTGCCATTAATTTATGCAAATATAATGGAATGAACTCTATTTAGACTAATTTGATGACAAATTAAGTACAATTTGGGCTTTAATTAAGCGTTAAAAAATGTCTTAAACGAGTGCTTCCAGTTCTCATTTGGGTCCTCCATTTTTATATCTACCTATCCATTCAATGCAAAGGTTGTGCAAAAAATATATTAAGAATAGACATCAATTCAATTAAAATTATTAACTGATATCCGCTTAACATATTTGAGTTTTGGATAATTGAGGTTCAATTTGAATTCAAATGATTGCAATCAATACTCTATTATCCCATGTTTTACATATTAATTGAATAATTGTTTCCAAAAGGTATTTACAGGTCCACAAAATGGGTATATGTGCAAGAGTATCTTGGTATAAAAATTATATTCGAATATAATTCTGAATTATTTTTTTTGATAATTACTCCTC
>JAQIXD010000570.1:0-24329 GCA_034699985.1 Minunthozetes semirufus | reverse complement strand
GGGCCCCCAAAAACTCATCGTTTTTGCCTTACAATTTTTTCGCGAATCCTAGGGGGGGACTTTTCGGTTCTAGGGGGGATTCCTGGATTATCCCCCCCCCCTTGGGAATGCCTGGATTATAGACTATCTTTGGCAGTAGTGGTGATCACACTTTTCCTCTATTATTCCATTCGTTCATCAAAACATTGGTAATAAAAAGCAATAATTAGTTTCTCAGAAAATTATTACATTAAAGTTAACTATAAATGTATTTGAATGGACTCTCAGAGGAAATGGTTGCCAACATTATTACAGTATTTTTTCTTTATTAACTGGAAGTGAGCATTCATTAAACATACCATCCTTTGAGTGGTCATTCATTAAACTCATCTGAGTATTAACTAAAAGACTGTGCATTGCTTTCAAAGCGACGTCTGATTCCAAGCACTAAAAGTTTGCGTCACTGTATAAACATTGTAGGCATTGGAAGCATAGACTGTCTGTTAATTAGTTAAATTATAGTTAATTATCAAATGTGTTTAATGAATGATCACTCAATGGAAGGTCCGTTTAATGAATGCTCACTTCCAGTTAATAAAGGAAAAATACTGTATTGAGGTAATCGAACGATATTCCTGAAGATATAATTATTATTTGGAAACTTCTTGTAAACATTTATTTAAACTAATGGCAAATATTTCGATAAATTGATTAAAACTGAGAACAGAATTTAAAAAAACTAATCTATGTTTTGATTGGAGAACAACAGAGACTTCTGTTTGCATTAATTTATTGCTTAAGTTCTGAATTAATCAAAAATTTATAAATAATTTATTGAAAATATTTCGATAATTTTCTATCATTTGTTTTATCAAATTATTTTCTGATTGAATGTCGAATAGAGTTGTGTCTCAAAATTAATTTGCGATAACCAAAGCCAGAGATTCTTGACAATCAATCTATTTAGTTAAAGACTCAGTTATAATGTGAATTCTCAATTGAAATAGATCAATTTACTCTGTTAAGGCTTCAGTTACAGTTGATTGCCTTTTTCTGTGAAATTCTTATTTGAATAATTTGGTGAAATTACAATTCTTTATGAGGAATGCATAAATTATATTTATATATGGATTCAATTTGAATATTTATAAATCGAGTGAAATTACAATTTTAAGTCTATAATAGAAGTTTAATTACATATTTAGATATAGAGCGCATAATAAGGAGTATTGATTGATAAAGATTTAAATCAAATTCCTCTGTATATCAAACGTTTAATGTTTGGAATTGCTTTTACATTTTATTTCAATGCCATATCAATTACAAATGAATATAAATTTATTTAATAATTCAAAATTACTTTCAAGTTATTAAAATAAACGAATTAAATTAAATAAAAACAATTTTGCAACCAATGGTGACATTTAAAAATAGATTTTCAAAAGCTACAGACATGTCATACCATTTATTGCAATGAATATCATTTTTTGCCTCAACTCATCTTTTGTCTTCTCTTTCAATAAGACAACAATAGAGTCCATTATTCTTAAGAATAATTTATATTTTCTTTGATCGCTTTCTTTTGATAACACAATTATATGCATATTTTTGGGACACTTTTCTTATCGTTTGTTAAATTTTCATTTAATTCATTTCTATTTATAAGAATTCTGAGAGAAATGAGAAAAAGTTTTGCAAAGTTTAGACGTCAATCAAGAATTTACATCTGGTTTTCAGTTCATTTCTACCAATTTTTCCATTAAAACAATAATAAATCAATTTTTTTCTCCCAATTTGTATATAATTTCAAAGAGTATTAATTCAAGAATTTAGTTAATTGCGAGAAAAGCTTTTATTGAAAGTTATAATTTGTATAACAATATAAGCATTGAATCAAAATTATTAATATTCTGTGGAAAACCAGAATTTTGTGGTTCTGTTAATAAGTTTCATATTTTTGTGTAATTCTATAAATTATTTGAATATTATCCACAGATTTGCATAAAAACATTGACAGAGAGTTCAATTTGAAAAATATCCTGATCCATGAAATTTCAATAGAGTAAAAGATAATTGAGAAGAAATACATGATTTTAAGTGTGAAGTATATTCGAAAGAGTAAATACCAAACGGAATCGTTTATACGTATAAAAAGGCTTAAATTCAGTCAACAGAATATATTCTTTTGTTTTTATATCAAAATATATTGAATTGAAATTATATTCATTTAATTAATAGTTTCAAAAGTGGAGTAAGTAAGCATCTTATTCATTTTATTCAAAATATTTGTCTTTCATTTAATAAAGGCTTAAATTCGTTAAAAAAATAAAAGTATCTTTTTTGCAATGTTTTGACTATAAGATTATGAAGCAAATGAGCATGATTATTTTTATTTTCTATTCAATTAATTCATATAATCAAATGATAAAACCGAAAGTTGAGCATTAGAGTGATCCATCAAAATATAAACTTGTCAATTTATTCCTAATAGAAATTTTTTTATTTATATGTCGTCTCTCTCTAATAAAGACGATTTTAATGCTTTCAAATTCCTGTCGTTTAAGAATTAATTTGGAAATTGACTTCTCTTGGCTAATAAATATCAATGACCAAACTTCAATTGATCTCAGCTGTGGTTTTTTGTTGAATCTTCTTATTATTTCAGTGATAATTCAAAACTATCACCAAAATTATATTATGGCGTCTCTCTGGTGAAGACCTCTGGTTATTCCATTTAAGTCTTATTTATTATTCTTTGTTTTATATCAATGGGAATATTGTCGGTTCAGTCAACCATAACATATAGAAACTTGATTTTCTAACTCTATATTTCTCTGCAAATGATAATTGTGTAACCGATCGCACAAACTATGAAATAAACTATGGGTGTTAGTCAAGTAAAGTAACCCCCAATGCGGGTATCATTGATAACATTTTGGATAAATGTCTAATAGAGTATTAATGACAGCAATTATTAGTTATTCAAACATAAAATTACTTTTTTTTTATTGATAACTAAACGTCTGTTTTATATTTTAGTTTCAAAATTGAAGAAAAAATAAACAAAAAACTGAATCAACAGAATCTTCAACGAAGTGTATGTCATATGAAAAGAGATTATTTGGAAAATGTTTATAAATAGGGAAAGAAAACTAATTTGTGTTTCATATGTGTAAACATTCGCAAAAAGTTAATTCAATTTTTGCATAAACTTTTGTATCACTTGAATCACTTGAATAACTAGTTTTTTAAATATAAGCCAAAGTATTGGTTCTTATTATTCTTTGTCTTTGAAAGTGGATAACAGCTGTTCAGGAAATAGTGATTTTCCCTTTAAATATCATACATATTGTGTTCACACTGTGAACTTCACAGCATTGAAATTGAGTGTCGCTTCAGTCAGATGTATGGCTATAACAGTATTGGGTCTGTTGTGTGTGTGTTGTGTCTGTTGTGCGCAAACAATACTCGACTCACTCCTCAGTTGAGGCACTACTGGGTCTCACAGTTCTCATAGTCTGACTCTTAGGTCGTCTCCTTTTCTCAATCAAATGAACTCAACATTTGATTTACTTTGTGTTTAAAATCCTATGCAATCAAATCATTCAATTAAATAATGGATTTAAATGTTATTTAAAAAACATTAGTTTTAATAAATATTTAGATTCAACGCTTATTATCATTAAAATGGATCAAAATTTTTAAATAAATATTCATTTAATTCATTCATTCATTCATTTCAGTAGAAAATGATTTTATTTTGATCTGAATTTCAAAATCTTTTTTATCGTATTTTAGTTTTTATTATAATTTTGTGAATATTTTTAAAACTTGTGATTAAAATGTGTTTAATATTTATAATTACAATAATTGTATCATATATTCAACTTTCATATCAGGGTATGTTTTAATTCACTTCTAATTCGCTTATAATTTATTTAAAAGTTATTTAGTTTTTTGAATAAAAACCAATTTATTCTCAAATAATAAGTTATTGAAAGAGTTTTAATGAAATGTCAATTGTTTTCAATGTATTTGCCTTTAATTCAATTGAATCTATGGTTTGTTTACAGGAAATGCTCCCAAATTAAAGCCCTTTTCCTTCGAGAGAAGTGTGACTTCGGGTCAATCGGTTCGGGTTTTTTGTCGATTATTAGAAGGCAGTCCTCCGGTGGTGTTCCGATGGCTCAAAGATGGCCATCAATTAAAGCCGTTGTCTCCAGAATCAGTGGGAGTGGCCATTGAGTCACAAGAAGATTACTCATCACTAGTTATCGATCGCGTGTCGGCCATCAGTTCTGGTGTCTATACATGTCTTGTGTCAAATATCTATGGCTCAGACACTTATAGCGATGCCCTCGTCATTGAGAGTATGAGTTATTCTTATATTCTTTTAATTATATGCTTTTCCTCTCATTTATCAGTAATTTTGAGTTTTATTCGTTAAAAGTAATCATTTTGTTATTAAAAGCGATTAATATTTCTATTAAAAAATAATTCATTTTTTGTCATCAATTACGTGATTACGAGCAAAATGAAAGTATTTGAGGTCAGGGCTAATACCAGTGCTTTTAAAAAACGAGAGGGTTTTGTAGTGAGTCATCTGAGGGGAGCGTATATTCTGTTCTTTCCGTTCGTGTATTCATTCAGTTTATACTCTATTTTATTGAATCACTTTATATGAGATCAAAGAATAGGATATAAAGCGATCTCTGAATCAAATATTCAAAAAAGAAAACTCTTTATTAACTGTTTATTAACATTAATCAAAGTCTTCATTATTATAGTTATTAAATGAATTGCTTTTGTATTGCTTTCGATCAGAATATAGCACAGAATATAGTTTGAGTCTAATATAGAATTTGTTGTATACGCTCAGCACAAATACTTTAACAAAGAGAGCCCTAATCTTTTGATTCTATCAAACTTTTTGTTCAAATTATTGGTTAGAAAATCATTTATTTGAATAATTAACCCATTTTTCCAATTATTCGTTAAATTCAATAAAATATTCGTTTATTTGAATATTATTTTGAGTTAACATAAACTCATTCATAGATTATATTTATATTCTTAATGACTAACTCTTATTGTCTGATATCCAGTGCCACCATATTTACGGTCTTCTGTGTTGATTCCAATATTGGTGGCGATTGTCATTATAGTGATCGCCTGTTCGGCCGCTTATGTCTATATAAAGATAGAGGAAAGAAATGCTCAGTTAATGAAAGCCGGAATGCTTTCAGTCAGTCCTTCGAAAAACTTTCAATACATCGACACTTCAAATGTAATGACTCCTCAAATGAGTGCCCGAACTAGTGTTGTGTCCGAAGAAGGATCCCTTGCTTTTAGATATAGCGACTCATCCGACAAATCTAAGCCACTGCTAGCGAGACCGGGACAGCCCGCTATGCTATGGACACACGAAACAATCGCTGAAGAGAGTGATGAAGCGCCTTATGCTACCCTTCCTTTTCAAAAGCAACAAATGACAAGTTTCAGAGACCCGCCATCACTGCCACCACCGCTTCCACCTGACAATCGACCGCACGCTTACGATGAAAAGGGTCTCTTATGTCATACTCCTCCGCACACATCATCTGGAAGTGTGTTCTGTAAAGTAGACGTTCATCACAACGATAACAGTGACTCTTATGATGAGTTCTTTGGAAAACCACAACACGTTTGAAGTGTTTAACAATTTTTGAGAATTTTTTTTATATTAATTCAAAAAGTGTAACAAATATTCACTTTTTATTGCATTAACTTCGAGTAACGACAACCGATTGGAGGATCGGCTCAACATATGTGACATAATATGGCGTTCGAGTGATATATTTAAACATTTTATTCATTTATAAATAAGTTTTAGGTAAAGGAGTACTAAAGGAGTACATCACCTCTCAATGTTTAAGAGGGCCTCAAATCACTTCCATTAAACAAAAGTCATACCAATAATAATGAACACAATATTAGTCCAAAAATTTAGATTATTTGCCAAAACTATTCAAAAAACATAACAATTGTCCAAAAGATTCCTCATTTGAGACCAAAGAACATACTTTTCTATAAAATTGAATTTCATTTTCGACTCAAAACACAATAGAAATCTGAAATACTATTAAATTATTTGATGAAATTCCTAACAATTATTTTGATGTCAGACCAGAATATCTTTTAATGTGGAAAAGTTTGACCACAATTATCCGTTTGGCGTCTCTTTGGGCGTCACTTGTTTTCTATGCCGTTCCTAACACTAGAACCAAATGAATTACAAAATAATAATAGTATAGCAAATCACTTCTCATAAATAGTTTTCATATATCAGTTATAATCACTTTTTTGTATTCTTTCTTTCGTCTGAAACAGACATAACTCAGAATGACTTAAAAGGAATGTTTGGGCGTTAGAAGAGAACAACATCTCAAAGGTCACAAACAATGACTACCAAATGGGACAGTAAACCACACATTGGGCCCCTCTTTGACTTGATTTCGTATTTTATAATATTTAAAGAAATGATTTATTTATAGAATTTATTTACAAAACACTTAAATGTAATGATTTTTTAGATCGCATTCAATGTTATTATTATTTATTATTAATTGAATTCGCTTTTTATCGTATATTATATACTCGTTATTATTGATTCAATTGTGTTGTGATTTAATTGGTTTCAATAATTTATTATAATTACAGCTATTATTGCATTTCATTAGCGATTGTAATGAAATATTTGACTCAATTCTACATTAAATATAAATAATTAAAACCAAAAACAATTGTCTGTAAAATAAAATTACAAAAAATCTAATTATTATTAAAATTAAATTCAATTGATTTCGTGTTCTGTCTTTTGCTCAATACTTCTGGTGGGCGACCAAACGATACCCAAAAGTGTTGCGTCAGCTTCTAATAGAGTCATGTCTTTAGTTGATCCCAAGAACCTGTCAGAGAGCTCCAAATCATTGATTCTTAACCTGACTTTTGCTCCGCGAACGTAATCGCTGTTCAAAAGAAGATAATTTGGTAATTGATTTGAAAATAAAAGATTCCAACAAAAGAAACCTTTGATTGGTTTTGGGTCGTCTGCAAACGGCATTGAATTTACCCCCGAAGTCGATGTAGAGATCGTCACTGACAACGTCTTCGATCTTTCCGACCACAATCTTTGCCTCTGGATCTCCCATTTGCATGAATGTTGAATACCTAAGAAGAGTTGGAAACGTTTCTTTGTCCAAATTTTCTGGTGATTTCTTTGCTGTTTTTGTTTCTTCGGCTAATTTCTCGAACTTTTCAAATGCTTTGGCAAATGTTAGTGTCTTATCATTTGTCGCACTTTCATCGACTTGATTTTGATCCGAAAGATTTTGGTCGCCAATTGATCCTTTGCTTGATTTTTCATCTGAACTTAAATTTCTTGTGATTAATGGACATAAATATTGAGATCTGATTGGTTTTAAAGTGTTTAAACTTCGATAAATAGAAATTGATTTAAACATTTCGTGAGATTTGTTTACTAATTGTTTTGTTTACGAATTAAATGACAAAAAACGTGTCAATCATTTCAGACACAAATACGTCGACTAAAGTGATAAACAAAACAATTTATTTCAAATAAATTAATAAATAATCAGAAAATAAATAAAAGATCAAACTTTACTGATTTAGATATATTATCTACTAGTAGTTGATCGAATGGGTGACCTCGATTCACATCAAATTCAAAAATTGTTTCAAAATTAAATCAAAAAAATTATTTGAAATAATTATCTGATTTGTTGGACGTAATTGATTTGAAGCCATTTAACGGTGAAAGTGATGTCAATTTTGGAGTTATTTTTAGTTATTTATTAATATTTGTTGTATTTGTTGAGTATTTGTTGTCCACTGAATTTAATTTAATTATTTCTGGTTTTGTGTCAAAAATGGCTGAAAATAACGACAGACCACCAGAAGATAATGATATGAATGGCCGAATAAGACGGAGAAGAACTGGAGTAATTGGAAATAACGGATCAACTAATCCGATGAACGGAAATGTGTCTTCAGATTCGCAGCTCCCGTACAAGACTTGTAGCGAATACGTCCAACACTTGAATGTGTGGATTCTTCAGACAATGCACTACAATTGGTTTGCACTCAATTATCCACTTCTGATGTCTTCGATGTCTTCTCTTCCGACGACACAACAAAATGGGATTCCAAACAGTTTTATGTTTAATACAAATCTTAATCAAAATCTATTAAATAATAATAACACCACAAATGGTCCGCCAATGGGTCAGTTAATCCACCATTTCTTCCATTTATTGTATATTTTTATCAGATTTTCTTCTTGTGGTCTATTTTATGAAATTAAATGATTCGAACTTCAAGTACTCTTCAGATGGCATTAGTTTAATGATTAGCCATTCTTTAAGCTCTGATATTTCATACCATTAAGTGATTCGTGTCTTAAGTTTTGCTTTGAATATCAATCGGAAACCCTTAAGTATATCTTTTATTTGCATTGAATTGAATTTAATAATCAATTAATCATTTGATCCAATGATTGACTGCAAGACTTGATTTGAATTCATTCTTCATATGAAGAGTATGTAAGAAATGCGAAACCAAAGCACTTACGAAGAATAGGAAATATTCTTCAAATGGATATTTGATGGCAAACGATGGTATCATATATGGAAAGAGTAGTGAAAAATCACTTTAAATGCAAATTTATTTTTCAAATGAATTTTGAATTTTTCTTTTAATCGATTTTCTCGTCGTTTCTGACGAACAAAATATTGTTTCCATCAGAAATAGAAAAACTTATTCCGAGCCCTTTCGAGCCCCAAGTCTTTGACATTAAATCAATTTTAGTTTATTTAATGCCTGAAGTATTTGACTTCAAATCCGATGAAAACCCGGTTTAGAGAAAACTTTTAATTTTCGTTTGAATTGATTTTCTTCTCTTTTTTTATTCCTCTTTTTCTCTGAGTTTTAACTAATAATTAAATTTTGTATTTAAACGACAAATCAGTCCTGAAATCCAAGTGATTGACAAAACCTTTTTTCCATTCATTCTCTTTATTTGACTTTTCGTTGAAGTTTTGGAATGTTTTTGATTTTTAAGACAAGATTTCACTAAAAGTATATATGATTTCCATCTAATGGTCTTTTATTAGGCATTGAATTGGATTTTATGTGTTTTTACTGAACAATAAAAACCAATTTTTCCGATTTTTCGATCAAAGTTTACTTTAGTTTTACCTATAATTTAGTTTTGGGCCAAAAACAGAGTAATTTTATTTGCCTTTAATTTTGTTTTATGAAAACCTAAGCATTAAATTAAATTAAGTTAAGCTCTGATCGAATTCATTAAAAGTTAGGCTTATATTTAGCCCTATGTTAGTCCATTCCCTCCTCTTTGCTTCTGATCCCACTCCCAGTCATTTGATTCCATGAGTTAAACAAATTTTGTGTTCATTTCCTTCAGGAAAGAGACTAAAAGTTTTAAATGGGTCTCAATATTGTCATTCGCTTCAGTTTTTAGTTTATTTCATACAAAAAATATATACAAAACTTTGCGAATAAATTCTAATAAATTGAATGAACAGAAAAAAATGTAGAGTCGATGCCTGTAAGGCATTGCAATAATTTTGAGACACTTGTGTTCTGCTGTTCAGTCAATTGTGACACAAAAACACTTATAAATGTATTTCATATTCGCTTTTATTTTAATCTCTGAATAAAATTCGCTGAAATTGTAATTCAGTTCTGAGAGAAGAGTCATTCAAATGTATAGAAAACATGATTTGTTTGAATTATTCTGAGTTTAGTTGAGATGCAAACCATTCTTCAATATTAGGAGTTATTTAATGGGAAAATATTTGATATGCTTTTGTGTTGACTAATAGTTTAAAAGTAAGATCTATTCCTCAAACGAATGGATTACTGTTTATACAATTAGTTTAGCTTTTGTTTATTCTTTGGATCCAATTATCTGTTTAGTCTTATATCATGAGACCACTGAAGGAAAAGAATTGATGCATTGGTTCGCTTGACTTAATGGTTAACAATTGCCTAAATTCTCAAATAAAGTTTGGAATCAAATACATTATTATAGCCATTGCCTACACTTCCCTTGCAATGCATGGCTTGTCTTCTGTTTGTCGCAGAGCTCTTCTTCTTCTCTCTTTGATTGTATTATTGAGAGGACCGGTCATTATTGACGATAGATATGTGATTGTCTTCAATTGTGACACCAAAAGAGCAAAAATAATGTATTGTCGTTTCAAAGTATAACTTATGACTCGATATTACAATCATTCAAATGGTTTTCGCTCTTAAGAGTCTTAAGACACACGAAAATGATTGAACAAAATCACAAATGAAAGTACCATTTGATGAAAAAGACAATTTGATAGTTGAGTTCAATTTTTTACTCCTCTTCTCAATGCTTGTAATGTCATTCCAGGAGTGACTCCAAATAATTCCTGTCTTCGCACACAAGCCCTTAGTGTCTGAGCAAAGCTTTTTCATGCGATTAAATGAGGGAATGTTGTGAACGATATGCCGACGATATGAGAGCAAAATTACTAAGACCTCTCTTTCACAGCCACTCTACAGAACCTATTCTTCCCTCTACTTCACTATTACTTTTCCATTCTATTCTATACGACATATATTCTGTGCTCTTTTCTTCGGTTTTCGTTCTTTGGCTTTAGTTTTCTCAGAATTTCTTTTTCATATATTTTAATATAAAACCAGATTTAGTTCCGTTGTTTTGCGCCAAAAAAGAGCGTAAAAACAATTTTTCTTTTATTTAATAATAAATTAAATTTTTTCCCAAAAAGTATTCTCAAAGTAAAAAGATATGAGTTTTTCTGTACTATATTTGGATCCCTTTTTTAATACTCGAATATATATATCAATCATTGTTTGAATCAATTGTTTGCATCGATAGGTCGTGTGTTTGTGATTCCCCGGCTTTGGAAACGAATCGCAGCCGAAGTCATTGATTTTTGTTTTCTCCTTTTACTGAAATTAATGGTAACATACGTTGCTGTCGATTATCTGGAACTCATGTATGTATTGCTGTTCTATTCCTGCCATTCATAACCATAACTATCCAATAGTAATATATTTTCAGTATATCTATAGACAAACAGAACTAGAATTACTCTAATTATGAGTTTTATGAGGAGTTCTTAGATTTTATTAATTAATTTAGTGTTGACTTCCATTCACTTCCAATCGTTATTCGATAGTATTTACGGATGTTTTTAATGGAAATAATATTTGATTATTATTTGATATCTGAGTAGAGATTTGGATAAATTTGATTTAAGTCTTTTGGAGAACGACTTCGATGCGCTCCAAATCGCATACGAACTGACATCTGAGATAATAATAATAGAAATGATACACCGATCCATTGTCTGCGCATATGAGGCAAGTATTGGATCCCTTTCTTCGCTCAATTGATTGTTTGCTTTGACTGCTGTCTAATCAAAGCCTATGTTTTGATCGATTCCTCGACTATTATAACATTTATAACATTAAGTAATCAATTCTTATCCTCTCATATGTGACTCTCTTCGCCGATTCTTGTGTTTGTGGTCGTGTATTATATTTCAAATGGACAGACAATATGCCTCTATTCGGGACAAATGAACAGAGAAGGCGGTTCCACACCCGGTAAAGCAATCTTCGGTATTTCAGTCGTTTCCTGTGATACTATCATTGATTTGGGCGATGGTCTCATTCGTGTTATTCCCGCCAAAAATATCGGAATTCTTCGGTACATTACTTTCCATTGGTTTCCATCAGAACATTAATTATCTCATATTTGTTGACATTTATAATGATTTCACTCTATTTTTGTTGATATCATTTTATTTTTCAAACTTTTCCGACTTTTAGGTCATTACTGCGCGCTCTTATCAAAAACCTGTCGGCCGTCTTCTTCATCCCGGCCTCGTTCACTGTATTCATGTCCCCACACAATAGGGCCGCCTATGATATTGTCTGCAAATGTATTGTCGTCCAACAGATCCAGAATCGCGTATAAACTGATTGCCATAAAAATAATGATGTGCTGATAGGGAGAGCGTTGTGTAGAGCACCGACTACTCATCTGTTCGCTCGTCTCTACTCTTCTGTTGAAGTTTTTTGTTATACTTTTAATGTTTAAAAATATTCTCAAAAAAAAGAGAGTCTTATATATAATATGATATGTTTTGTACATATATTATGAAAAAGCTATGACTTTATCTCAATGTTGTGTTGAGTTATATATAAGTAATGACTTTATCGTATGTTTTGCTCAGACCTCAGACACAAAATTTGAATAAAAAAATGTAATTTTTTGCAAACATTATGAGTGAAAAAGTGATTCTTCAGTGAGTGAACTCTCTATGAGTTTCTCATTTGATTTTTGTATATAAAGGAGAAGTAATCTGAAGAAGAAGTGAAGAAGAATTACTTTTTCATTCCTCTGATTCTGAATGTGACAAAACTGTTCTCTTCTTTTGAAGTCTATCTTATATTCTGTCTATTATTACAATAATAATGTTTTTTAAGGCAATATATTTTGATTATCACGAGTCGGAGCATACGTTTTGACTCTTGTATTCTTACACTTTCTTATTCTTAGGCTTTTCTTCTGCTGTTTTCTTATCTTTTTTTTCTGCTATTCGTCTGAATATTTGTTTCAAATTGAGATCAGTTCTCGAAATAAGAAAAGTTTAAGTCATTTTACGTTTACTTCGATTCGAAACACAAAATAAATTATTGGCTAATGTTTTATAACTCGAACCAATTTTTCCTCAAAACAGCCTAAACTAATGGACACTATAGAGTTGGAATCGAACGAATCGAAGGAATAACCCTTCGATCTGTTCCTTTTCTTTCCTATCCTCTCACGTAATATATAGAAAGAGTTCTTTAAAAAATGGACAATAAAATGAAGAGAAATATATATTTTTTGAGAGAAAAGTGTGGACCAAAAGCAAGTGTTAGTCTTATTACCAATGATTTTGTTTGCAGTCCATAAAACATAACACAACTCGACATCGACTCAATTCCTAATACAATGAGAAAAACGAGACAAACATTAGACTATAAAACAGTTGTAGTCCTCTCCCAGTGGTTTCCCCTCTCCTTTACCAATGATTCGATTGAAATTCAGACTCATTTCTGGCAGACTTTGAGTCACCAGAAAATTCTTGGCCTTAAATGAGAATTTCTTTTATCGATTTTTGACTTCAATTCAGTCTCTCATTCAGTCTCTCAATGAGTTTCTCATTCACTCTCTTTTCGCTTATTCTTTGAGAAAAGAAAACTTTTTTTTATAGGAATTCATTAATTTTAATGAAAGAGCAAAAGAAAAGAAATTTTTTCACTGAATTTTTCGGTATTTTAATTATTTACAATACATATAACGGAATAATAATAATAATATAAAATAACTATTATATTAATATGCGGCTAATCAGTAGAGTATTGCCGAAAGCGAATACACAGTTATGCGTTTTGCAGTCAATATATTCACAAATAGTATATAAAGAATTTATTTTATGTTTGGAAGAATTCAATTCATATCCAATTAAATACAAGTCATTAAAACTTCACAAAAAAATCAATCACTAAAAGCAGGGATCAGGGCTTCAACTCATCATAATTATTGAGATTAATCAAAGCATTAACAAAGTGTTTAATCATTGATTTGCAATCTTTTAAACCAAAAATGCAAATCCAGATAAAATATACGCTCTTATATATATATATAACTCATACATAACTAACAAATATTATTAATTAATCCAATGTTTTGATGTTTTTTGTCTTCAATACAAAAGAACAGATAATTCTTGTGTTTATGTTATGAATGTCTTATTTATAATCTTCTGACAAGATTTCCACTAAAGTAAGCAAATCGTGGTTTTGTTGTTCACAATCAGTGCTCACGAAATGGATGTGAGAAAACACAAAACGATTCATAATTTGTGATAAAATTTGCAAAATATGTTATATTTACAAATGATATCCAATTTTATTCAGACATTAAATTATGTATTCAATGGTAAATTAGTGCTCAGAATTTGGTATTTCCGGGGGCAGACACAGCTATTGTGCCGCTATAGTCCATACGCGATGGCAATTGTCTCAAAGTATTGTGAGAATTGTGTCCATAATTATTCCGTGAAGTGCCGTAAACGCCGCCATAATTCGAATTGTTTTGGTGGTAGTTATTGGACGGTAGGTTCACATGATGTGGTGTTCCTCCACCGGTGCCATAAACTCCAATTCCATCTGCTGGGGCTGGTGTTGGTGTGTATGAGTTAATTGTAGCCATTGTTCTGAAGCTATCGTAATGACCACCAGTCGGCACATTATTTGCGTGAACGCTAACTGCGCTCTGTTGGGTGTGGTTCGACCGATGGCCACTCGAACTGCCCGATGATGTTCCCGAAGTACTGCTGTACGCCATAACTCCTTTGTTATTGATTTTTATCTCTGGGTCCTCATAATCGTCGTCTAAATTTGATTCTGAGATAAAACATAAGAATTGAACGAAGAATGAGTGAAAAGACATAAATCAAATGGATTTGACTATTGATGTGCGACACAACCCATCACTTGAACAGATCTCAGGGGAAAACTTTTCAAGAGTTGAGAAAAGTTTGTCTATTAGACCATTTCTGACACTAACTTATTCCTCTTTAGAAGAATGAATAGTTTATACGCTTTTATTCCATATATTTGTGGCAATAATTTAGGGCTAAAATTGTCAAAATTTATTCCATGTTTTCGTGTGTTGTGCTGTTCTGTACTGCGTGTGATGTCTGTGCAACATATGGCGATCTGTTCATACAAATCAAGGAATGGTTTGTTTCATTGGTTTTGGCCACAGTTGACAAAAATCAAATAACAGATCGAATGGTAAGTCGATTGACATTTTTGCCAATATATATACGATTTGTACATTTGTTATAACATTTTGCTCTAATCTATAACTAAAATACTATTTGTATAAAGTAGTGCACAGTTGTAATGCACAGAATTGCACAGAATAAGAAGTAACGAAAATAATAGTAAAAACTGAATATTCTTCATATGAGCACAGAATAAGTCGAAAAGAATCAGAAATGAAAGCGAATCTGAATCACAATGTATTCAATACTTTTTATGGTAAGAGAAATGTGTTTCAGAAAAGACTGAATGTTGTGATTCGTCTGAATTGTGAGCACAAAAAAGTCGCTCAAATTTAGGGTTCATATATGAATGGATAGGAATAGATAGGAATAGATAGGAATACATAATAAGTTTAGTAAAAAAAAGCAGAGAAACAGAAATACTATTCTATCAATTGATTGAATTTTTCTTCTGATTTTCAGCGTTTGGATTAAATCACTGCTTAACCGAAAGGCACAGCATTTATAACTTAAAAGAGTCTTCACTGCAATGCTTTAGGTATTGGTGGGTCTGCGAGTCTGCAGATAGAGATTGTGGCAAAGGATGCGAACAAATCTTATTATTAGTATAGCATTGGTTTCAATATTGGGTGTAATATATGGCCGCAGCAATCAATCTGAGTCTTCACTTGATTTTCTATATTTTCTCTCAATTTATTTTTTATCTGCTTTTGTTGTTATTGAGGGTTGAGTTGTCAGTACATGTCAGGCCTCTGCCAGTATAGGATGTGATGTTGTGAGCAAACATTAAATCCCTTACCTCTTTCCAGTTCATCGAAGGACTCGCGTATTGTTTTTCCGGCTTTTTTCGTATCGAATATATATTCATATATAAGTCCGGCCAAAACACCTCCCAATAGAGGTCCCAACCAATAAACCTGTCATAAAATCATCAAATATTAAACAATGGATTTTCGTTTGGAACTCTATTGTTGAGGAGAGAGTGATGTTATGTCATGAGCTCTGAAGTCATTTTTATTGAAAAATTAGAAGACAATGACTGAAGCTTAAGATGTGTGAAAAAAGTGAGTGAACACAACTGAAATGTGCTGTGCTTTCAAGCGATCATTACAGGTTTCAATGATATCAACATCCCATTTAGCGCCGCCACACATACAGTCTCTCTGCTCTTCTCCATCAATGTATGGGATGTAAGTCTTTTAAAGTGATTGTGTGTGAACTCAACTCTCATCTCACGTCTACTGCAATACAACTCAACTCTATTTAGTGGAGAAAAAGTTTGTTTCTCTCTTGAGATTGATTTTTACAGAAATAGCTTTCGTATAAACACCAGATTCTGAGGCAGTGCTCATAATTTCTAAACTATAACTATATGATGGCAACAGTGGCTCAGGAGACCAGAGCACATGCCTAACAACCCTAATTCAAAATTGAAACTATTGGGGATTCACTTATAGAAAAAACCAAAATAAAAAACTTACCGAAAGAATAAGAATAGAAAAGAGATATACAAAGAGGTCTAAGAATTGTCAGAATATACTCCTGTGCCTAACCCTAAGCCCAAGTATTGGATTTCGATATAATATAAAACTTCAAAAGACGAGATGCAAAGCAAGACCTAAGCCTTTGAAGAAATAGTCTTTTTATGCGCTCTTAAAGTCTAGTCTTTGGGTTTCATTTCTCTTCTATTTTACGTTTAAGTTATGATAAAAAACATCTTTTGCTGTCTGTAAGGAAAGGCACTCGAAATTGAGTTGAGCTGATGTGATGCCGACACAACATTCTCGACGCTTCCAATCAATACATTAGGCAAACGATATTTTCCTCTCAAAAGTGGCAGTCAATGCAGTCATGGCTCTATCGCACAGTCATTACTGTCTTCAAACCAACTGATGACTCGAATATTATTTTAGATTTTATCTTAAAATTTTAGTCAAACATCTCTTCACTGAATGTTTCGAAAACCAAGAAATCTGTTCCGACTTTTTTTATAACTCTTGCGGGAAATTAGACTAATAAACATCACTCAGGGGGTGGACTGAGTTCACACTTCTTCAAACGTTAGAATTTTTATGGGAAACGTATCCCAATTGCGTTATCTCTTCTGCTATTCGTTGCTTTAAATTAATCTGAAGTCAAGAAAAAATGCTATAAATCTTAGAATAATATTGTTTTTCATTCCAAACAATAAATATATTCTTATTGTTTGAGAAATATTTTATGCCTTTTATTATAGATTAGAAGAGATTATAAGCGATTCACCGCAAGCTATGTTTGACTTATCGTATGATTGCAGGACCAATTAATTTCTTGCTTAACAACTAGTTTTTTGATAATTCCAGTCAACGTCAGTGCTCTTTACTTCAAATACAATATCTATTCATAAATTATTTGATTCAAGTCTTTTGCCAACAATTTTTGCGAGAATTTTATAGTAAAGAAAATAATGGTTCGTCGGTTATAAAACTTGAATTTATATGCAATGTTTGAATGCAAAGGCTGTGCTGAGTGAGTGAGTGCTACACGACTTTTGCCGAGTTTTTCCATTTTCTCATAACATGTCGTCTGAGTTCGGATCGATGTTAACAACAGACACAATAATATGAATAGAGGAACACCACTTTCCTATTCCCTAACTTAGCTCCAGTACATGTCTTCAGGGCTGGAGTTGAAGAACAGTTGATTCGAGTCCAATACTAGTGAGTCGTGAGTTAACGTATATTATATAAGACTGAATGGAAAAGGCTTTTGACTCCAATTGTTTTGATTCTAACTTCTATGAAGAAGTCCAGTCAAAGCCCAGCCTAAAGAACTGTCCAAATATTTCCCAAAAGAGTCTGACTATTCTCTGATATAACTATTTTAATGTAAGAGTTGTAGCACTCCATAATTTTTGTCTGACAGGCGCTCGAAAACTGTTTAGGAGTTGAATACTGAGTCAAAATTCAGTTGAGTTGAGATTGAGATGAGTTTTTGGTTATCAGTGAAAGTAATAGAAGAGAAACGTTTGATATGAGTTCAGACCAGAAATCAAAGTCTGAACGACTATTATATAAGGGTTTTATTTATTTCATATCTCACTCTCACTATCGACATAACAATCGCTTCAATTTGATTGCATTTCTCTTTCTTGCTCTCCAACTCTCTCCTCCATATCCCTCTCCCTTATCTTTGCACTTACCCAATGATTTTTCCATCTATTCATAACGAATGCCGGTCCCAAAGTGCGGGCTGGATTCATTGATGCTCCACTTGCAGGTAACTAATTAATCGATTTATTAAATGACATATTTATCATCGCATTAGACGAGTAGATGATCACAAAAACAGATGAGATGAGGCCAGACATGAAAGGAAAGGCAAACAAACATTCGATTAATGAAAAAGAGAAACCAGAAAACATTCATTTCTTTTTGTTAACCATTTGTAACCATTTATTTCAATTTTCAATTATAAATTGAATCCGAATCTGAATAATGGATTCCAAACCAATTAGTAGATGGAAAGGGAGTAAAAATAGGATCAGATGTATGACTCGAGACTCAGAAATGAGGAAAAAATAGAATCTATTTCTTTAGAAAAACTGATATAAAAAGCACTTTCGGTTCATTAATTGTGAAACTGGATTGAAACCCATCTAACGATCCTTATTCTGACCCAAAGAACTTTACTCAAGACATCTTCAGTGCAAAACAATATTTGTCTCTAATTTCTGTCTCATTGGTTCTGCCAGTGCTCTCTAACCATCCCTCTCAATGTCTCTCCAATTCATAGTTAACTTTCTAATGGAAATTAAATTTAGTCCCAATGGTTGAGCTCTACTCTAATTACAGCCTAACATAAACTCAATCAGGCATTCAATCAGATTGACGGCCGACTCAGTTATAGCCGAGTTTTCCAAAAGCATAGTCTGTGGCAGAGCAGAGCACAGTACTCATCCCAATTGTGTATCAGTTGAGAATTGAAGTCTAATTTTTCTCTTTTCTCTTGTTTTTGTATTTGTAGAGTAACTCCAAAATAAGAAGAAGAGGTCTTCCAATTCTTAAGATAGTCTCAATAGTAATGCATTTGCGATGTCTTCAAATGCTTAACGAAAATACTTTTGTCTTGAAATTTACGTTTCGTTTCGTTTGCTCTGATTTTATCCTCAAATACAGTCTTATGTTAATCAATAATAATGAGCACAGATTCAGAACTCTTCCATTACAGGGGATAACCATTATCTCCGACTTGTGTTTAGAACTATTACTCTCTCATCGACTCTCTCATAGCCCTTTCCTTTCACGAATCCAGAGCTGGATATCCTTCTAAATTAACTAAGTTTTGAGTCCATCTCTAACTGAGCGCTTATTTTTTCCGGATTTTTATTCTGATGGAAATATCGTACATTTTTTCGATGCCAACGATCCTCAAGAGATTGGTTCAACTAATGTGATCATAAACTAGACATAGCACAGCATCTGTAATGGCCATTACCACAGCATAGATAATTGAATGAGAGCTCAGCTCTTTATATCATTTAAGTGTGTGTTGTGTGCGATGTATACACATATCAGACATTAAAGCGATCGTAAAATTAAAAATTATAAATATATAACCAATAGATATATACGTATATGATATACGGTATATCCCAAATGCTTTATATAATTATTTTTGGTATTTATCCGCAAAAATTGATTTTATTTGATTAATATTTTTATTTCTTTCTAACGAAAGCCTTTAAGTTATGAGTATTTGATTGAGAATTCAATTAGAGTTATATCGGATCCGAAAATATGTTCCGAGTATTTGAATCATCGAACAACAAATGATAATAATTTTGGCAAAAATGACTAAATATTTATATATTTATTGCCTCATCCGATAAATGACATCAAATGAGTACTTTATTCAATAGATGTGATAAATATGTGATTGAAAGATATTCAGGGCTTCCCCTCTAATATTGGATATTAGGGTCAATACAAAGACTTTATTCTTATTAGTCTTTTGGTTGTTATCATAAAAACTCTAAAATGAATGAATGAATGAATGAATGAAAAAACGAATTCTAATAAACGATTTGTGGATAAAAGTTTTAACTTCAAAATGAATTCAAAGAATAAAAACTGAATAAAAAAGGATTCGAAACTCAGAGACAATTTATTTCATTGATTTCAAAGAATTTGTGTACAAATCAATGCTCGTAACTATTATTTGGTTTGAATATTTCGCCAAATATTTAACCTCATCGGGAGATAAATGTTAATTATATTGAATTATCGACTTATCTAACAATAAGAGCTCAAAATGTTGCAAAAAAAGTACATTAGTTTTCAAATTTTCTAATTTAAAAGGAGACAGAAAATCGAGAACTCTATAAATCTTAGACTCAAATAATGAAAGTGAATCTTATTTTTAGCGTTGAATTAATGATTCGTATAATTGTTTAATTCAAACGTCAAAATAATTATCTAATAGTCTGTTGAAAAATGAGGCGAATCCTTCACTTTTTAGTTGTCGTACCTCTAATTTAAATTGCAATCCTTATCATTAAAATGATCAACGTAATTGTAGTGGTATTATTTGCAATTTTGGAAATAGTGGTAAATTACTGGTAATCTAAATGTCAATCATTTCTAATTAGATATTTATTGGAAACGAATTATATATTTCTGTTGTTCTGTATATTATAGGGAGAGCTCTGTGTAATTATATTAAATTTTTTTGTCGAGTGCTCTTTCAGAGATGTTTGGCCACTAGTGTTGACTTAACTTTCACCGTCAGTGATGTAGTGCTAAATAAATACTTGAATTCAATCCTTATTATACTTTTTTCAATGCATTTGTTTATTGAGTTGTGAAGAGTTTCAATTTCATTAGATTTCATACCCGATAGGTTTGGAGCTCAGGTCAGAGCAGAAAATCATAATTCAGTTTTCAATATAAAGTTTTGAAAATCAATATTTTGTGAAAAATTCGTTTCAAAAGAAGTTTTTCCAAAATATAAATAATTAATGATTTTTTTCAAATGGATTTCCTCTCAAATGTAAATTAAATAAACTCGAGTATAGAATAGTTCTCTGTTTTCAATTTAATTAATTATTTTTGGCTTTACTTAGATTTTCTTCATTTCACTCGATTTTATTGATCGAAATAAATGGATTCGCAAATAAAGTTTAAAACTAATTATAAGAATATTTTGGGTTTTTTGCCGAATCGACACAAAATTAATCTTAATTTCCATATCTCTGGTGATATTCAACATATTCTTTATATTTAATTTTGATTTGACGACTGTTTCAATCTAAAGCAAAGCCGAGAATTTAAATTCTTTATAATGTATTAAAAATTATATATATTCATCACATCTTATAAATATTCATTCCTTCGAAGATATTTTGTTAGAAATGTTGATCAGAATTACTATCAAAAAAGCGAACCATTTTTTAAACTAAGTTTGGCTCCTATTCCGGATCTGATGAATATCTGATCTATACTTCAATATATCATAACTTTTTTTCTATTTATGCCTTCAAAGTGTTAATGGAAAGAATGATCCAAAGAAGGAAAGCCTAGATATCAAAGAGTCAGTTATGGACTGTTAGCAGATTTGTGAGACTAAAGTCAGACATAGGAATGCATTCTTCGAGCATTCATTGCTTTTACCTAAAACTCAATTCGCCTGAGAATCGGATCATATATTTTAAGGATTCTCTCAACTATTTTCACGTCTCAGATGTAATGTCTGATTAAAATCAATGACTAGTTTTATCCCTACTTTTGCGACTACCAATAGAGGCACAAGAAGAAGGTTTTCCTCATATTTCATGAGAATAGTAGAGTTTATAAATAAAAAGTGATATTAAATATATAAATGATGTCTACGTTGTCATACATTAACGTTTAGCTCAACTAATATTCTGTGCTTTTCTATTATTAATTACTAGTTTTGTGTCACTAAATACATAAGTAATAAATTAAATTCCAATTCTAATGGCTATAATATATACCCCGGTTAGAGAACAGACGAGATATGCGATGCCAATAGACAGAGAATCACTTCCTAATGATTTACGGTTGGGATCCAGTGTTGCGAATATTGTGAAGACTACCAGAAATGTTAAGACAAACTCAACGCCAAATATCTGCCATGAGCTGAGCTGATCGTGCGCTACAGAGATGCCCAGAGGACCCATACCTTGATGTCCACTCACTGATACTCTATAAGATTGAAAGAGAAGAACAAAATAAATAATTAGTGACAGCATTCAGGCGTTCAGTTTTGCGGCTCATTTGCACTAATGTTGATGAGAGAGGAGTCAAATGATTTATTGGTCGCAATCATTGCACAGGAATGTGCTTCAAATCTTCTCAAATGAGCCAAATTGTGCTCAAATGTGCCAAAATGTACCCAAATATTCTGCTCTTTTTCACATACAATTTGTTTAGTTTGATTTGTCACTCATTTTTACAGTCCATATGTTTTGACAATTATTTTAATTAATAATTTGCGTATAAAACGAACTCTTTTTCTCATTAAAGACAAAAATTGAACAAAAATTGATTTTCACTGAAAAAGTGAGAATAATTTCGTAAATGAGATAATAAATCAAAGAAATTAAAATTGAATGAAAAACTAGAGCTCAGCCAGAAATTGAGCCAAAAAGTTGGGCTGAGTTCCGGTTAGAGATAAAGAAAATGCAAATACATTCACAGAATTGGGTTTTAAATAAAGAATTAATGAATTACTGGAAGAGAAGGAAAGCGAATGTGAAAGAAGTTTAGACTCTCTCTCTCTCTCTCTCTCTCTCTCTCTCTCTCTCTCTCTCTCTCTCTCTTCTAATGTCGAAAATAATTACAATAACTTTCAATTAATTATATCTTCGAGTCATTAGTCTCTCAGTATTTTCAATAGAAGAATGAAATCATTTGAAACTTTTGATTTCAAAACCAGTTTTCGACGGTTTTTACTCTTTATTATATATATATTCGAGTTTTTTGTTGAGACGCTATACATAACTGTTATATCTGTTATATAAAGATATTTATAGTTAAATATATTATTAATTTGAGTCTAAAATGCAGAGGAGGTCTCAATCATGAAATTGGATGTTTGAGTGCCACTCGTCTCATGCATAAGAGTAATGATCAACACTCGGCGATGATCTTCAATAATGATAATAGTGTTGAGGCATGAGTCGGACCTCACCCACTCTACAAATTATTAGCGTAGAGATAGTATTAACTCAATGTCCAGACATAACAATAGCGCACACATATCGTCATCACATAGTTTAAGGCGTTTTCCCAAAATTTTTCGGTCAAAACAGCGAAATGAAAATATTAGACAAAGTGTATGTATGTATGTATGTATGTGTGTGTGTGTGTGTGTGTGTGTGTGTGTGTGTGTGTGAGAGAGAGAGAGAGAGAGAGAGAGAGAGAGAGAGAGAGAGAGAGAGAGAGAGAGAGGCCTTTCTTTTCATTTTGTTTTGACGCACAAAATGTGTTGCAATGGCTAACAATTTATGATCTTTTGATACGCTCTGATTGACCATTAGTTCAATATCTGACACATCTCTGATGCGGCCAAATGTCTGTAACATTAAGCGAATTATCTCTTATTTTTCTTTTGCATTGAGTTTAGAAAAAGCTATTATTTGTTCTGAATTTCTCTTTTTCTAAATATTACATATTTTTTCTTTTCTTCACTTCACTGTCGCATACATTTGGTATCCTATCATTAGTCAGAGAATTGCAAGAATACAATGTATGAAATAATAGGTTGTTCTGATTCAATCCAAGAGATTTCTCACAATAAATGTATTCTTTACGTTTCATTAATTGGACCCCAATTTTATGGTTATCTAATTGATGGTTAATAGAGAAGAGTGGCCTCCATTTTATGTCTATCCACTGATTGTGAGCAGAATTGCTGATAAGAAACAAAAGCACCTGCACTTTGTCTTGTAGTCACATAATATGCATATATAATAAAATTGCAGATATTATAATAAATTGTCTCATATTTTCTCAAAGAATTCAATTTAAATTAATGCGATTATTTTGCAGTCCTTTTAATTAACTTTATTTCACTGGTTATTTAATTAATTTAACTCTTGATTTGTTCGCATAATTTTGCTTTCAATGAGAATTTATTTGAAATTGAAATTTAACTTTAAAAGAGAACGGAGTATACAATCTAAGAGTGTAAGAGCATAAGAGTTCTCTCAAGACTTTGTGGGAAAACATATTTTTTTGTTGACGCGATTTTCTACTGTTTTTTTGGCGAACTATTATTGCAATCGATGTCTGGTATTGTCTCGAAAGAAGAATTCAGAATTTAGTTTTCAAACGGTTCTGTTAATTTTTGATGATTATTTAGACAAACGACGATTATTTTTGAAAAATATAGTATTTAAGCTCTCATTTGATATAAAATTTT
>JAQIXD010000569.1:0-24347 GCA_034699985.1 Minunthozetes semirufus | reverse complement strand
CACAAATACGGCCGAAGACTTCTCTCGAAGATTCACTCCCGACTCGGTTGGGAACCAATCAAAGGAGAGACACATTTGGATACTTTACTCAGAAGTCTTGTAATCAGTCGTTTAGTTGTTTTTGAAGAGCCGGCAATCATAGCTCAGTCCAAAAAATTCTTTGAATCGCATTCCAACGGAACGTATATTATTCCTCCAGACCTTCGTCCAGCGATTTATAAAGCGGTTGCGATGGACTGCGACGACAAAACATTTGACACTTTGTTTAAAGTAATATTGACTTCAATTCTTACAAAAAAATTGATAACTATTTGTGTTTCAGATGTATCGCGAGACAGACCTTCACGAGGAGAAGGATCGTGTGTCGAGAGCTTTGGGAAGTGTGAAGGACCCAAATCGTATCACCAAAGTTCTTGATTTCGCGCTTTCGGTTCGAATTTTCTATAATTTCTTCGATTATTATATAATTTGTATTTTATTTCACAGAAAGAGGTCAGAAGTCAAGACACCGTATTTGTCATAATATCAGTGGCGCTCACAAAGAATGGTCGTGACATCGCCTGGCAATTCTTCAAAGATAATAAGGATGAACTCAAACGAAGATATCCGAGTGGTTTCCTAATAGCCCGTCTCGTTAAGGTATGTTCCGTTCCCTTCAGTTATTCAAAAGTTATAAAAATGTAAACTATTTTTCTGTTTTGAAAGTATTTGACTGAAAACTACGCCTCAGAAGAAAAAGCTCAGGAAATCGAGAGCTTCTTTTCACAGAATCCTTTCCCTGGAACTGAACGCTCACTACAACAGGCTTTGGAAACTGTTCGCCTAAACGCTGAGTGGTTGGCCAGAGATACCGCTTCCATTCAAAGCTATTTATCGATTCGCTCTTAAATTATTTGATTATTAATTACTGAAAACAAATGTATATTTGTTTTGAATTTTTAATATAATTTCAAAAATAAATAAATAATTAAAACAAAATTACTTTTTGTATAAACATCTGGAAAATGGTTTAGAATTAGTAAAAACCTAATTAAAGGTCACTTTATTTGGATTCTGTTTTAAGTGAAATAATTGAAAGAATGTCTAAAAACGTGGAAATATTGAGAATTTATTCTTTACTTTAAAATTAGGATATTTTTTGAAGTTTAGCCGAAAATAAATTATAATTAGATTACAAACAATGCGTTTAAGGCCTCGAAAATCAATTGATTTTAAGAGCAAAACAAATATAGGAATTAAAAATCTAAATCGTTTTTCTGGTCTTCGAACAGGTCTTAGAAATTATCGACAAAATTAACAATAAATTGAAATAATCGCTAATAAATTGAAAATAAAATTATATCTCATTTGTTATGATATTATATAAGAGAAGAGAATGAGTTATAAATCACTTGAATTCCACATAAAATGATTTTTCTTAAAAAAGAGGAAACTTTTTGACAAAAATTTATTTAAATATATTTGCATTCAATTAATGTATTTAAATGTATTGAGCCAACCATCGAAAGCCCTCTCCATACCCCTGTCTTTTTACTACAGAACACATATAAACTTCTAGTGGACGACCGGGTAGTTCAGAGCGCGGAAGTTTACCCTACAATACAAACAATTCAATTAACTCTAATCAATGATTCACTCAATTGAATGAATGCATACCTTTCCTGTTGTTTGTCCGTGAAGTCCAAAATATGATCTGATTTCGTCTTCACTGGCGGCTCCGGGTATATCGATTTTGTTGCCCAATATAAGGACAGGACAGTTGGCCAACTGTTCATCAGTTAAAAGACTCTAAAAACCAATTGATTGGTGAGTGAGTCATGTATTGAGAAAGTGTGTGATATGTCTTACATCTAATTCGACTTTAGATTCTGGGAATCTCTCTCTATCGTAGGCGTCCACCAAAAAGACAATGGCATCGACTGCAGGAAAATAGTCTTTCCAAACACGTCTTGCCTGGTAGTGACCGCCCAAATCAAATGTAGTAAAACGAATGTTACCGATCGCTAACTCTTCCGATGCTATTATTAATTCAAACGTTAGATAAAATTCAATCAAAACTTAGAAAACAATTAGTTTTTGTTAAAATAGAGGCAATCAATGAGAAAGTTAGCCAAAGCTTTTATCAAACCATTATTGGGATGACTTACTGGGATGGAGTGTAGGCACTGGTTGTGCCATTCTGTCATCTTTAAGCATATGCAATAATGTCGTTTTGCCCGCGTTGTCCAGACCCAGGAATAGTAATTTTCCGCTCTTTTTCCATAAACCTATAAATCGAGCGATTCGTTCAATTCATGCAATTATTGATTAAAACATTTAATTATTAATTAATTACTAATAATTAGTTTTTTGGAAGATAAGGGAATTCACTATTTATCACAACTCAAGACATAATCACTGCTCATGTGATGCAATGCAATGCAAGGGCTGAGATGTCATGCAATGCGAGCACTGGTGAGTGCAATGTCACCACATCAGCACTTACTCGGATGAAGTGTTGGCACCGGTTGTACTAAAGCTCCGGATTGCAAAACACTAAGAAGAGTGGTTTTGCCGGCGTTGTCCAAACCCAAAAAGATTAACTTAGCCTTTCGGTGGTACAGACCTAATGATACATATGATAGCACAGCACATGTTTGCCTTCAATTTTGCAAAAACTTATATTCAATCAGTTATTAGAGAAAGTGTTTAATCATTGCTATTATTATTTCCTCATTTGTTGTGCTTTTCATTGAATAAGAGATTTAAATACAAAAACAAATCATTTAATTAAAGTCAAGCGAACCATAGCTTCGTGTCATTAGTTTAGTGCAAAATCATATGATTTTGAGTACTATTTAAGTACTTATTTCAACATTTCTTAACATTTAATCAAATTATATGAAAACCAATAATTGATAACACATTCACTCAATTATTGAAAAAATCTAAAAATGGATTCAATTTCACTAAAAATTACTTCAAATTTAATTCATTTAATTGAATTCAAAGTCAAATAATTTGAGAAAATTTTCTTTAATGTAATTTAATTTCATTTAATGAGAAAATTGCAATAAATATGTCTTTTAATGGAATAAATAGTGAATTCAATTTATTTTCTGATAAAAGTCTATTTAATTGAATTCAAAAATATCTAAACTTTGATATAAAATATCGAGAAAAACAACTTATGATTAAATTGTATTAAAGATTAAGATTTAAATCAATGGTTTCATACCTAAGAATCCCAAAACACCAGAAAAGAAGTCCCAAATAAACATATTTAGCGGCGATTTGTTTAATATATTTTACAATTAATTAATTAATGAATAAATAAATAAAGAAATTAAACCGAAATCGTTTCGAAAGATCGAGTGATCGCTTGTTTGCTATTAAATCAAGTGATCTATGATTTGTTTGAACGCAAACGCATTGCAACGAATCGGTCTTCAACTGAATGGTATTCAATGTATTCACTGTTCAATTGCTGTCACTTTTCTGCCAAAATGGAAGAAATTACGCATTGAATCACATGTTGGACAACACACACAACATCACCACTTAATACACGTCATTACTATTCAATTACGTCAAACACTTTCACACTTTTATTCACCAAAAACTATTCAAATCAACTCTTTTTGCAAAACTTTAACTCATTTTTGAGTAAAGTTTTAAATAATTTTGTTTTTATTACTAATATTCAGATTTTAAATGCATTTTCATTCAACTTTTCAATACTTTTTTCCAATAATTTTCAAATGATTTGATTTTTATTGAAATTATTTCAAACGATATTTGTTTTTGTGAACAAAATCACATCAAAATATTTGTTTACATTTTTAAAGTGTTTTTACTTTTAAATTATTAATAATTGAGAAAAATCTCTGAAAGCAATGAATAGAGTTATCGGCAATCAATCGGTCAGTACTTCTTTAGACAATTAATGACAGATATTTGTTAATAAATGGTTTCTCTCCGCAGAAGTCATTATTAAATGCGGTTTTATTAGACTCGTTGTCCGCAATTAATCCAATTATGGGACGATGTGTTCACACGAGTTGTGCTCTTAATAAACAGGTCGCCGGAAGATATGTGCGAAACAAAACTAGGAATAAGACATTTCCCATGACTTATGAGATGACAAACCCTCCCTATTATATCGCAGTCAGGAAGGGTTGGAATTCTTGGAATACTTCGAGTCTGGTTGGAATCGACAGAACGCAGGCCTCTCAGACCACAGTCGAAGACCTCTTTATTAGGAAATTCATTTTCGGAACATTTCATCGATTGTTTTTGTCGGAACTAATAATCAAAAGACGCGCAAATATAATTGTAATCAGTGGTATTGTCCATCAGATGATAGCCCCCACAAAGATGTATTTCTTGATCGGATATTCCGAACAAATTCTCTCTTATATTCTCAAATGTATCGTCAAAATGGACTTTCAGACCACTCACGATCCGAAAGCACTTATTGTAAAATACATTTAGTTTTGTCACTAATTATCTCTTTTTCATTAATAAATACGTGTTTTTCGAGTCTTAGAGAAGTCTTTGAAATAATATTTTGAATTAATTTTCAATTTTTAAGAATTACTTAATTTTAGTGAACTTTTAATTAAAACAAAAATTAGTTAATTTTGTTGACTATAAGTTTGGACACTGTTTCTACTCTCACATCAAATGATGCAATGGTTTGGAAATTCAATTTTTCAGAGGAACTACAAATCAAGAATATTCTGTTCATTTGATTCATTTATTTGGTAAAAGCCTTCAAAAGGCACTTCTTCTATATGTTTGTCCAAAATAACGATAATATTCTGAATGTATTATTAGTTATAAAAGTTTTAAATAACTGTTTCTTAGAGTTTTGTTTGAATTTTATTATGTTTTTGACATTCATATGAAAAAAAGAGAATCAATTTTCAGAGTTATTTGATTTGAGTAATAATTTTCTGAATTCCAAACAAGTTTTAAGCGAAGAATCAGCGAATATCAGAGATATGTCCAGAATTATCATTAGAACAAAGAGACCGATGTCTCGAATATAACTGAGACCTTTCGAAATGTATTTCCAGAGAAAACTAACAAAATTACTCAACTTTTTAAACAACTCTTCGATAGACTCTTTGATTCCCTCTAAGAGCTCTTCCCAACCATTCTTTTCGGATTGAGTTGAACTTGAGTTAGTTGAGGTTATGTCCAAACTTTTATTTATTATTCTGTTCAATGGTTCTGTATTCTGTTCACTCGCCATAGAATTGCTATTTTCGGTAGAATTTCCTGAATTTATATTTTGAGAATTTTGTGAAAAAATATGAAAAATATTTACCATTTGTTGAATTGGAAGAAGAAATAAGAATTATCATAAAAATTATCGATAATAATATATTTGGAATAAATTTCATCATTTTTTATAAAATTAGTTATTTGACAGCCTTTCCACTCAGTATTCTGTTCGAGTGCTTTCAATTGTAAAATAAAAACTTATGTTTCGGTTGTTTTTCAATTTATAAATACATTTATTGAATAATCGTTTGGATATATCTCGAGAGATCAGACATCACTCTTACTGAAGATTACATTTGATTATAAATTTTAAAAACAATTGAATTTCGCGAAAAAATATTAATCACTACTTTTAGACAAATCCTAAAAATGTTAGTTTTATATCATTTGGTTTTTATGGCTATCTTTTGGATTTGTATTTGCGGTCAAACTCCGAACCGAACTACAGAAGAATATGAAGATTATTTGTACGACAATCAAAAGCCTAGATCTTATTATAGTCCAGTGATTAATGTGAAGATAGAGTTACCAACTCTTAGGTCTCCTCTCTATGAATACGACTATGAGACTGATCTTAAAACAACTCAGACGAGTCCTCCCCCTTCAATAGAAACTATAAATTGCGGCCAAATTTGCGAATTAACTAAATTTGATTCAATATCTTCTCTGACATCAAAAGTAAACTCAACAAAAGAGATGGTAATTCTGTTTCGCGGTAATTGCTTTTGGATTATTGACATAAAACGGAACTTAAATCAGTCTCAATTCGGAAGAAAACACCCCTTCCTTTTCGATCAAATTGAGGCCTCTTTTGCGACACCAGTTTCGAGCAATCAATTCAATGTGACCGCAATCTTCACATCTGGTCTGTCCTCTCAGTCTTACCTCTTCAAAGGTATGACTTCAACAGAGATCATTAAGACAATACACCCCTTCCCAACTCTTACGGCAAACACAATGTTCCCAATCGATGACACATTCATTTGGTTGGAGTCACAAACGCTTTACTTTATTCAAAAGAGCCGTTATTTTGCTTATCATTTGCCAAATAAAAAACAGTTTTCTGGTTATCCCCGAAATTTGACAGATTTTGGTCTAAATTCAATGACAAGAATCGATTCGGTAACTGTTATTAAAAGACAGATATATTTCTTCAGTGGAAACGAATTCGCCATTTATTCAGTAGAAAATCGGAACAACGAAAGCGCTATATTTTCTGGTTCTTTGAGTAGATTTATGCCGATTTACAAACTATTCCTCAGATGTCCCAAAACTGAAATTGGTTTGAGATATTTCAACGCAAATCTAACCAATGATTTGGCCGCCGCTCAGTCTGAGTATGAAACTGATGACGAAGACGAGGAGATAAAGGAAATGCCAACCGCTCTGATTCTGACTCTCACTCTTCTGTTCATCTTTTTGATCGTCTCCTCAATTATTCTGGTCTTTGTTTTGATTCGAAATAATTCAATAAAAAGAAAGTTAAATAAAAAAGAAGAACCGATTGTCGATCAGAGCCAAGAAATAGAAGAAAAGGAACAGAACAGAACAATACCGGTATCGAAACAAAAGACAAAAGAAATTGAAGACAAAGAGTTAGTCAATAAAATCAGTATTTACTCGAGTGGAAAGCCTGTCACAACTAATGCTGTTATTAAAGTCAAGATCTGATTCATTTAATTGATTTCTCATTAAAACTACACTTAATTTAAATAAAAATTAATTCACAGAAATTCCTTTCAATAAAAAGATAAATAAATTAAATTTAAGAATAAATTCACTATTTTTTTCTCTCAATTTTTATTCCACGATTGAGTTTATGTTAATCATTTTTATTGATTAACCTCAGCTTTAGTTATAATTTTAATAAACCCGAAAATAGATTAAATCTGACCCAATATTCTAAAGCAGAATCACTCAAATAGTGGTCAAATGGTCTCTCAAATACTTTTCTCTTAAGATATGCCAACAATTTTGAGAATATTTAAATGAGAGTTTGTTCTTAGAACTGAACCCTTTTAACCTTGCTCAAAAGTATAATAGTGGAATGTTTTGTTTAAAAGGCGATTCCTTATAAGACTATATGCCCTTGATGATTGATCATTTCCCAAATAAAAATCAAAATTGGTTACGATTCGGATTCAGAGCAAAATCATTATAATTGTTAGCTCTTTAACCCAAAACAAAAAGTTGAAGTTTCAATGATATTATGATTACTTTATTTGATTAAAATTTTAATGAAATTATTTATGATTTTTAGTCAATATTTAATTACATTTACATTTAATGTAATTTTAATATCATTTCATTTCATAAATTATTATAAGATTTTCAAAGAGATAATAAACTAATATTTTATATTAATTGCTGTCATTAACGATAAATTTTCTGTCAAAATCAATCTGAGAACAAGTATTAGTGATAAATATTTGGAGTCCATAGTTAATACTTGTCCAGATTCTTGTCCTATCACAATACTTATCCAGATGTCCAGATTCTGGACATTTTAATAATTAACATATAAACTGTGACAGCTTTTACAAGAAAACAATCGTTGACAATCTTTTGACAATTATTAAGAATGTAAGCATAAAATATTACATACAATACTTATTATTACTACAAAATTGGTAGACAAAAGACAATTAAAATCAGATGTTATTCCACTTATAAGTTATAACTATTTTTAATAGTTTTTAAACTTTTAATTCGAAAAAAATTAAAAACTTTATTTATAATTGCTTTTATGACAATAACTACTTAATTACATTAATTGTATTACTGGCTCCTCATCTTACTTTTGTGAAAGAGTGTTTTGTAATATTCTAACCATAGAAGAGATTTCTTAAGGCTTAAGTCTGATATAAGGCTGATATATTACACTTTGTGTTGTTTTAAATAAATTATAAAATGATTTTAGAGTAACTAGGTGTTTTTCACTGGTGATTTTCAATGAAAACCTTAGATAAAATCTAAATTCCAATGAATGCTTTACTTCTGAAAATATGAACAATTAATTAAACGTCAAAATGAAAAACATAACAAAACACTGAATAATTTGCTTTTGTTTGACTTAAACTTAAATCAAGGTTTAGGAGGAGTTTTGAGAAATAGTTAATTCGTCATTGAATTGTCACTCAATTCACTCTTCATAACTCTATTTACTCTAAATATTATAGCAAACGGAACACGAATTTCATTAAAGGGATTTCTAACTGTCATTAGTTGAGACTTCTTTGTCAAGAAAACAGAATACATAGTTTGGTTGATGCTATGTATGTCCAATTCTACCTCCAGAAGATCATTTTAAAGTAAGAGTAGGGCGATATCATGCGTTCTAATTCTTTAGTTATCAAATTAAAGCAATATATAGTCGGTATTTGGCTCCCTGTGCGGCACAACCACTTTTTTTTGTCAACTTTGGCCTCTTTTATAACATTATTGTGGAAACGATTGAATTTGTTTATAAGATTTCTTTGAACCAAACTTTGATACTATTAATGACATACTTTTCACATTTCAAGGGAGAGATGAAACCAAATATAGATTTATTATATGATTTAAGTATATACTTGTTCTTTCTTTTGGTATTACAATTATTGTATCAAATGATCCGTCTATTTGACAACTATTTAAGGGAAAACCTAATAACATAAGAATAAGTTTTTGACATTTTTTAGCTAAATATCATGATTTTGACCTTGATCACAGTTATTAATAGTCGCAAATATTACTAATAGTGAGAAGTGTTGATGCTAGTTCTTGCTAGTTTTTGCTACTGATCCTAATCACTTTGTATATAATTTTGATTTATTTGTTCTCCAAAAAAGATTTATTTGAGAAAAACTGGTTTATAATCAATAATTAGCGAACAATAAGACAAATGTTGTGATAAAAACATGTGATAATCGACTCTTAAATTCTTTTGATGACTAAAAGCCTACGGAAAGGGAGGCAATAGTTACAGAAGAAAAGCAGAGGAATGACTTCAATAAAGGACACAAAAATAATAATGAAATGCATGAGCGAAGTGTCAGTTAATTCTGGGAAATATAAATCAAAAGATTTATCCCTCAATAGTTAAAAGAATGAGGGATTGACTCATTTCAAAGTCATTTGACAGTGAATTCATAATTTGTGTGAAAAATCATTTGAATTATTGTTTGAATTTATATTTTCAAAATAAGTGATTTTATTTGAGTGTCCAGATCTTTGTCCAGATCTTTGTTTTATGACTGTTGCTGGGGCTTTAGTTTCTTAAAAATAGCTCAAGTGTTAAATTGACCCGGATCTGGATCTGTTCAAAATTAAAATCATTACATAAGTGGAGTGAAATTTTAAGCAGAGAATCAATATAACGAAGAGGTTTTTAGAGCACTGAACAGTAAATTATGAAATTATTGAAATCCTGGTCATTCAGTATTCCTTTAGTTTTGGGCGAAAGTTCACTCTTATTATAGACAGGAGTCGTTGACAAATACCGGTTCTAACTAAACATTAATCAAAATAAACTGAATTTGAACTAAAATATACCAAAATATACAGAATATAAATATAAGTTTATTATATAATAAGTTATTTAAACTAATCTATAACTTATTTCCCAAACATATTGAATGTGGTCTTCTTATTCTCATTTTATTAAAATAGTTATATTCTGTGAAAAAAATTTCCCCAAACTTTTACTCCTTTTAAAGAGTTAGGAAATACAGAAAACAGTTGTAATTTTCGCATAAATTTTTATTTGATGAAAATATTCCTCAAAAAAAGTCTGTAAAAAGAATTTCTAAAGTTATGTTCTTTTTCTTCTTTGAAGAGAATGGCCCTAAAAAGTTCTCCAATGATGTGCTCTGACCAGAAGAGTCAAGTGAAAGCAATTTCTTCTTTATGTACTTCTTTTAGCATCGATTTATGAAACCAAAAGGCAGTGAAACCTGATTAGAAGAGGGCTGACCAGGCGTTCTGTCATAACAATCAATCAATCAATCATTCAATCGTCAAATGTTTTTGGATATAAAGTATCAGTTATTGAAGTTATTTTGCACTAAATTCTTAATTTTGATAAAAATAGTGATTAATTTGAGTAATAAAACATCAGTTTAAGAGTTAATACGATTTTCTGTTAAATATTTTAATTATTTCTAAACTTCTTGTGAGTTATTGTCAGTTAATTTATGCACATTTAATGTGAACGATATGTAAGATTTGTGACAATCTGAGAGCCTATCACTCATTTAATGTTATATTTTGTGATTATTTTATATATAAATCCGTTTTATTTAGAATGAGATAAAGCGATGACTTACTGACAAACTTCAACATTGATGGCATGTTTTAGTCGGAGGTCCCTCTCAGTCCCTCTCAGATATTATTAACTTATTAAGACTCAATAAGTTAATAATATTAAATTGATAACATACTTCCATTGGCTTTTATCGTTGAGCGCTGCCTTAGGCTCAATTAAAATCATTGAGGACGGACAGACCGGGTCCAATCCAGTCCAATCATTGGTCCAATGCGTCACCTAAACTAAAATGGGATTCAAATTGAGGTCACGAGTTTGTTGTTACGAGTTCTCCATATTATGTGGCGATCCCTCATCTTTTATACCTATCCTTCGGGGAGGATATCTGTCTCTTAATGGTTATCCTAAACACATGACAAGAAACACCAATAAAAAAGATTACATTTTGATTAAGACAAAGACGTCAGCAGTAACTTTCAGACCGATATTCACACTATTGGACGTCCTTTCGGTGGTCTGTGCAGACTTTGCATTGTGTTGGATAGCGAGGGATGTGCTTACAATCAGAATATGGGTGGAAATTATCGTTTGGCCGAAGGATAGGTATATAAAGATGGAAAACTCGTAACAACAATTATTTTGGTTAACCTGATCATTGACCTCAATTTGAATCCCATTTTAGCTTAACTACAGTCCAACACTGATTACAAGTATTTGTTCACTTCATTCAGTCCAACACTTAGTGAACAACAAGTGTTTCCAATGATATTGAAATTGAAAACTAAACTCAATTTAATTTTCAATTCGTGACTATTATTGTAAGTTATTATCAGTTATTATGAGCTTTGAATTCGTTTCACTAAAACTCAAGTTTTGTTTCTTTAATTCATCCAAAAAGTTGTGTTCATTTGAATTCAAATTATCGTTAATGAAAGTGAATTTTGATATTCTATTAGTTTTCCCTCACGACAGCCCTCAGCCCTCACCTTAGTCTTAACGACAAAAATCGCCTCTTGTCTGCTGTTAGTGTTTAGCGAATACCTGTCTCTCATTACAAGCTATTAGTATACAGTCTTAATGCCATCCAATGCTAATACAAATTAATCTAATGACTGATCTTAAGAAAAAAACTTTCAAATATTAATAGCAATTGGTTTTAGAGCCAGTTTTCTATCAGTTGTTTAGCTGGTATTCACTTACTTAGTCGAGTGAAACTTATTAAGTAGTCTACCATTCAATGTTCAAAACTTTCTTCTCTATGATTGCAATATTGTTTCGAACAGAATATGTTTTTATCCAAAAGAGTGATCACTTTTTGTTTCTGTTGAACTCATCTAAAGAAATGAAGTTTTGAACAATTGTTTAAATATAGGAACCTTTTAATTGATTAATTGATTTGATTGTCAACTGATTCCGATTGAAATTACGATATAATTATAGGAAATCGTTCACATATTGTGTATGATTTATCATTTATGTGGCCATTTGCTCATTTGGTGGCGATTACTCTCATCACTGCACTACTCATATATGATGTAAGTTCTGTGCCGTCGGCCTCAACATCACCACAATGGCGCGGAACATATACTCAAAGTAGTTACTGGTATTCGGATTATGCCGTTCCAAAGCCGACACCGAAGAAAGACTATCTGCCGACTCCTCAGTTCTGTCCCGACACTGGAAGGACAGTCTGTTCAGAAGTGAAACCCGCGACTTATCCGACGTGAGTTTGCTTTGAAAATGATTTAAATATTTTATTTGAATATTTTGTTATCATTTCTTAAGAGATGATGTCTTTGAAGTGATTCGTTCGGCAAAAGCCAAACGTTTTAACATTTCGAGTGAATTCGTTGACGAGAGTCAGAACGATGAGGAACCAAAGTTTTACGAACAGCCAAAACCTGAACCACAATATCCACCAAAACATGAGGGATATGTTGTCTATCAAACTACTCTTCATTACGATTCTCCAAATCATAACAATCAAAGACAACCCTATAATCCGAACCAAAACTACGATTCGCTGTATTCGCAACAAAACTATGGATTTCATAATAATTATGATAATAACGGTAATAGACCTCAACTCTCATACCCTTATCCTTCCCATTATGGACCCATTCATAAGACACCTGAAGACAATTATCAGACACCACAAGGATATCAACAGCCCTTTCAAAATGAAATGATAGCCCAAACACATACGAGATTTAAACGACAAAGTGGTGACGCATTGGACCCGGTCTGTCCGTCCCGAATGATTTTGATTGAGCCTAAGGCAGCGCTCAATGATAAGAGCCAATGGAAGTATGTTATCAACTTATCTGAGAGGGACCCCCGACTAAAACAAGCCATCAAAGTTGAAGTTTGTCAGTAAGTCATCTCTTTATCTCATTCTAAATAAAACTGATTTATATATAAAATAATCACAAAATATAACATCTAATGAGTGATAGGCTCTCATATTCTGACAAATTTTACATATCATTCACATTTTGTGTATAACTTAACTCACAATAACTCAAAAGAAGTTTAGAAATGATTAAAATATTTATCAGAAAATCGAATTGACTTTTAAACTGATGTTTCTTTTTAAACCAATTAATCACTATTTTTATCAAAATTAAGAATTGAGTGCAAAAAAACTTCAAAAACTGATACTTTATATCCAAAAACATTTGATTGAATTAATGAATGATTGATTGTTATAACAGAACGCCTGGTCAGCCCTGTTCTAATCAGGTGTCACTTCCTTTTGGTTTCATAAGTCGGTGCAAACAGAAGTATATAAAGAAGAAATTGCTTTCACTCGACTCTTCTGGTCAGAGCATATCCTCAGAGAACTTTTTCGCGCCGTCGTGTTGTGTCTGTGAAATCGTCAGAAATAATAATAAGAAGAAATAACAGCAAAAATCGGCGCAAATCTCATTAATTGCTATTATATTGTCATTGAATACAAAACTAGTCATTACTTTGAGTTGAATTTAAATCTTATGTCTTATTATTTCCTGAATTCAATCGACGGATATATCAAATAAAGAGCACTAGAATCGAGTTTTCCATTAATTTCAACTTTTCTTTAGATATATTTTAGTCTTAATTAATAAGACGTCAATCAATGAAATCATCAAAAATACCAATTATTTTATAAATCATTTAAATAACGAAAATCTGTTTTAAAAATCATTTATTTGTTTTAATTTAATTTAAAGTTAAAGCAATTGTTTTAAACATTTTGTAAATCAAATCAAAAGAATTAACACTTTTTCGTAAACCAAACAAAAAGAAATCTTTTCTCAAGTATTGACTCAAACACTAATCCATTCATTAGTTTGCGAATCATTTCTCGATTAAAAGATTTCTTTTTTGTTATACTTTTTACGAATACGTTTTCAAAACAGAAGAAAAAGAACAGAACTTCAGAAATGGTTTTATTATTTTTTTTATGTATTCAAAGAGAAAATATTTTTTTTTAATGATCAGAATAATGAGGAAAACTTGAAATTGTGGCCAAATTATTGTTTTTATATATTTATATAACTATTTTCGTGCAAATAGTCGTCGAATTGATTAAATTCTTTGTACAGACTTTTTTTTGAGGAATATTTTCATTAAATAAAAATTTATTCGAAAATTACAACTATTTTATGGATTTCCTAACTCTTCAAAAGAGGAGCAAATGTTTGGGAATTTTTTTCACAGAATATAACGGTTTTAATTAAAGGAGAATAAGAAGACAGCATTCAAAATGTTTGGGACATAACACCAAAAACACAATAATACTGTACTATAACTGGTAATACATTTTCAATATATCGTATATAACTTATAGATTAGTTTAAATAACTTATATTATATAATAAACTTATATTTATATACTGTATATATAATTATATTTATATATATGTATAGATATTATTATAGATAAATATATTTATAACTTTGAATGGATTTCATTCACCTTTAAATCAAATAAGTATTTAATTAAAGAAAATTTAGTTAATTCGAGAACAAAGACAACTGAAAAGAGAGACCAATAATAATAATATAACAATAAATATGTTGTTTTTGTTGTGATTTATTAGAATATGTTTTCGAATAAATGAGTTAACACTCGAAGAATATATTGAAAGAAAAGCAATCAATTTAGAGCTCAAATGAAAGGTTTATGAGTTTATGGCGTGAAGTGAGGACTCAGAGCTCTTTTACACTCTTTTTACTATAACTTCTTGTTATTAATATTTATTTATTTATTTCAAATCAAATCAATTATTATTCAGAATTTGTTTTCAAATAATAATAAAAAGCAATAATTTTATCTGATTTTTGCGAATTTATGACAAAATCAATGCTTAACTAAGACCTGAGTTAACAAATTTGCGCCTTTTTTTACAGCAATTGGTTTATAGTATTATTTGTAATATTATTTGTACAGTAATTTGTCGAACAGTTTGTCGATTAGATGTCATTTAATACAAGTTTTTCTCTATAATCATGTGATTTATGAGCAGTTCTTTAGTCTTAATTAAAGACATATTTATGTAATATTTGGACTATAATTGGATGCGAAGTGAAGTGCGATTTCTAACTAACTTTTGCTATACGTATGGCTTCTGCTAAACAACCCAATTATCAAATAGAGGTTTGCAAAGAGGTTGCGATGTGAGCCCACAAATCCTTTTTGCAGGACTTCGACCGACGCAAAGACTGCAAAAGTTCATTGAACTGAATATTTCCGCCCGGAGTCAACTGGAAGGCCGATCGCGCGCTTCTAATTATGCCAACGAACTCGTCGTAGTCGGCGGGTGTGATGTGATACATCTTGAAGTGTGTACACGCTATGAACCTATACATACATAGATAGATACGAATATAAGACATACCATTCCAATAATACAGAATATAATTGCAATCAATTAATCATAAAATACTTACATTTGTTGACACTTTTGTATTAATGGAGTCAATAGATGTGAGCGAATGGGATGAGCGATGCCAGTGGTGGCACTCGAATGAGCCAAATATTGTGCGGTGTCTAACACTATCTCATGTAATACAAAAGGAGAGGCCACTGAATTGACGGTACAAATGCAGAAGTCTTGCAAATATGACGTCCCTATCATTCACAGAAATTTATTGTTAATCAATTGAAAGATAAATCAAAACTAATATCCTATAAATACCTAGTTTTTTGGCCACTCCTAACAGCCACTTAACGTCTTCACCATAGGATGGATTGCGCGCATATTTGGCCTGAGGTCTGTCGTCGTGCACTCTTCGGGCTAATGTCTCCATAGCTAACATCCCAACCCTATACGCAGACAATAGGTATCCCAATTGCCTTTGATTTAGTTGTTGTAACTGTTGCTGCGGTTGACCCGAAAGAGAGGGAACAGAAGCGCTCATATGAATTGTTTGTTGCGAATGAGGGGAACAACCAGTAGTTGTGGCGATTGTTATTATATGAGGTCTCGGAAATGTCTGACCATTTTGGGAGAGAGTGACCGGAGTCATCATTGGCTGATGGCTTTGAAACATAACCGGAGGCATAACGTTCCGCATATGTGGAAGGGGTGCAGAGGATGTGGTCACTGCGTTCGGATAGAATGGGTAGGGATAAGGCGGACACGAAGGCGCAGATGATATATATTGAAACGGCAATGGAGTCGATTGGGGATATGGGGCCAGACTTTGGTAATAACCAAATTGAAAAGTACTGCTGGGATGTGGGGGTCCCATAAATGGACCGGAAGGCCCACAATTCAAAGGTGCACACGATAGAGGTAATTGAACTGTCGAAGTACTGGCCGGAGCAGCCGTTACCGGCATAATATTAGAAGGTTGTGCTCCGGGCATGAGTTCGTATTGTTGTTGGCGTTCGTTTGAAATCATGAGATGCGACTGATCTGCGATCGAAAGACCGGCGTTTGGGTTAATATTGTTTATGGCGTTCGAATTCATGGGTTGTGAGTCTGTGCTGACCATAGCGTTCATCAGTTCCATAGATCTGTTTTGATGTGAGTGTCTCTGAACACCATTTCTTTGACCCCTTTCCTGAAGACTCTCTTCGTAGAGTTCGTACCACTTTCTGGCGACTTCGAACAGTACTTCAGGATAAACTCCACCCCCTTTAGCGGCGGACTCAACAGCGAGACAGGCCCTCTCCAGCATATTATTGCTCTGTTCCTTACACTGTATTAAAGCCCTCTGTATTTCATTTGGATTAAGTGCGTGTGCGTGAGGCAGACACGAAAGGGCCAACTCTGCAGCCGCCTTAACCATTGTTGGTTCACGACCTCTTGAGGCACGATCAGCGAGAGAGGCTACTTCGGGAGGAGTCAGGTGTCCCTCCCATGTCTCGATCAGGAAGTTAATGGCTGAGCTTCCGATCTCCATAGCCTGACCTGTGATCCACGAGACGTGAGATGAATAGGTTCGCGACAACCAATTGGGCGAAACAGCGTTATGCAGACCCAAAGCGTAAACCCCTATCTGAAAGGCGCACATATGAAGTGCTCGATGGGGTCCCCGACAATTCTGAGTGGCTGATGGCTGTGTGAAAAGAACGGCTGTCGTACTATTACCTCCTGCTTTGACCAAAACAGTTTTGGCCAATTCGAACATGAAATGAGCGGATGCTTCGCTCGGTTGGTTTGGAATCGAGGGATAGGCTCTCTTCCCTTTGAAGCGAATCGGTTTAATCGTAGCGTTCGATACAATGGGAGAACTGTTGACAAGACCTGTACTGCACGAAGATGTGACGTTAACGGGAGGGTTGGCCACAACGCGAGAGATTGACGCTATGGGCACGGGTTCAGCACAGGTATTGAGAACTGCCAATCGATTAGTGACGGTATTTATTTTAGGACTTTCCGCTTCTCGTATTTTATTTCGAATCGCTTTATCTCCCGAAGAGCTCGAGGAGAAAGAGTCACTACTCTCTCCACTACTGCCACTATCACTTCCAGGTCCTCCGGGTCTGATCCACATCGAACGGCGGACAACTGTAGGAGAATTGTCACTCGAAGTTGTTTCGGGAGCACTGCTGTCAATACTGGCCATTCCTACCGAATGTTTTTTATTTGTTCTAAAGTTAGTGCAGCGAAAGCGGGCCTCCCATGCCTTGTAGTCTTCATCCCAACAGGGACTCGAAGCGTCGTCTGTCCGCTCGGTCTCAGACTTAGTCTTATTTGTTGTTTTAAAGTCACGAGAAGTTGACTCTCGATTCGGATCCAAAAGAGTAGAATTTAATGAAGTGTTTGGTTCAGAGTTTGGCAAAGGATTTGAAGTTTGGTTCTTATCATTCTCTTCACTGTTGGCCTCTTGAGGACTATTTTTGGTAGTGGTTCCATTGGCAGATGCAGTCGAAGTGGTAGGAGTTGTATTACCATTAGATGAATTGCTTCCAAAGCTGTCGGCAGAAGTTTTATACATTTGATGGACCTCTTTGTCCAATAATTTATCCATAATTTTATGCAACTTTTGCTGATCGTCTTTATAGTGGACTAATAGAGTCAAAACCAATTCTCCTCTTTGTCTGCGCGTTCCTTCACATAGAAGTGGGTGCTCTGCCTCAGAAACGTTTGCTTTGAGTCCAAGAGCGGCAACGGCTGCTTCAAAACCAAGTCTTTCATCTGTTGGTGACTTAATATTATTATTATTTATTGGATTACTTCCTCGCAATTGATTCGGATTTGGGGACAGAACGAGAGCATCGAATATATATGAGGCTAACATCAGTGGTAACAGCGCTTCCCCTCTTGTAGTGAGAATACCATCTCTAAGCTGTTCTGCTTTTTCTCTTACGATTTGCATCATTTTGTTTGTTTGAGGAATACGTTTGAGAAGTATTACCAAATCCTGTTCCTGATTCGCTAATTTCACTTCTAATGGTTTTGTAGAAGCGGGCGGTCGGGCCATCTCCAGACCGAACAAACCCACTCTGAAGGCTAAGTAATGATAATCAGTATTTTCACCCAAAACAGAGCAAAGAAAGGCTGCCTTCGAGAGAGTGGCCGATGCAAGAAGGCTGACCTGATGGCAAACAGGATTGAATCTACGATTACGTTTTCCTCTTGCGGGTGGACTCGGAGTTTCAATCAATAAATTGGGCGGATTTGAGAGCAGTTCTTCGGCCAATTTGACCGCCAAATGACACGCTTCGAGAGTTCTTCCGTGAGCGTGAAGTGCTTCCGCTCTGGCAAACAATATTTCAATCGGATCTTCAATTTTCTTGACCACAACAGTGATTCCATCTTCGGAATCATCTTTCGCTGCTTTTGAAGTTTGAGGCTTTGGTGTAATCGAATTATCGTCTTTATTATCGTTGGACTCCCCTCCAGTGGCTTTCGGGTCGTAATAATATAATTCAAATTCAGTGGACTGTCTGTTGGGCTCAGTTTTAGGACTTTTGTTGACAGTATTGCTGTTGTTATCCAAACCATTGATGTTATCAGCGCTGGAAACGCTTCCATTCTCATCACCGATCATATCAGTGCTATCACTACTACTATCCCTTTGAACTGTATTTCTAATTCTGGTTTCTTCTGTCGAGGATTTAGATGAGGACTGAATGGCAGCAATCGGTTCGTCAAACGTTTCGTTTTCAGTTTCACAGAAGCCTTCACTGCTTAGAGAACTTCGATTCGATTCATTCAGTTTTGATGACTTCGAACTCATTTTAGGAGAAGAAGTCAGAACAGAATGACATGATTTAGATGAAGAGCTAATCAGAGAAGTGGGTGTCACCACTGTCTTAATATCGTTTGAACTATTAGCCGACAGCCCTGATGGCTGACCGATTTCGACAGAGCGACCCCTTCGCGACAAACTTAGGCTACACTTCGGAACTGAAGTGCTCGGAGTGTCTGTACTAACAGTTTGACACGATATCACTCCTGAATGAGCTGATGCGTGAACTGGAGGGGTATACCATCGATATCCATAGTATGTGATACCAGGTATCGGATAATCACTCCAATCCATAAGACATCCTTCCATTGCGGGTTTGAATCCGGGAAACACATCTATGTCTGATCTTTTAATACCATTAACAGTATTTCCATTTCCATTAGTTGTACGCATTTTGAGGACGCGCTCTATTGTCTTCAAATGCCATTCATGTAACTGATTGTAAAACAATTTGCCATCGATGGGAGAGAGCGCCGGATTCAGGGCTACTAAACGCCACAACACAACCATTTCATCGCATAGACTACTGCACGCGTGTTGAGAGGCGTGAGTATTACTATGAATACTGGCTCTGTTGCCGTGTCCTGTCAGACCTGCGTGAAGAGACACCTTTGTGTTGAACCACCAAAGAATGATCTGATCGCAGGCCAACACCTCTTCAGTAAGGATTTCGAGTAAAGGGATTGCATTTCTATCGCTTCGACGCAACATTTCTCTAACAATAGACAACAAATTCCACATCCCTTCGGGTTCTCGTCCTCTTAATGGTCTCAAAAGACTGGACCATTCGGCTGCTGCCGGCGGAGCAGTCGATGAAAGATAGTTAACATCACTAAACACTATCGGCGACGGAACGCATAATTTGATCAGAATTTTCCTAATATTTTCATGAAGTTGTGATTCGTCTAAACACCATTTGGTCTGCTCTTGAACTGAAGCACCTGCTGTTGGATCAGGTGCTCCACAAACAGTATTTATGGCCGTCAATTGATTAGATAGCAATTCATCGAGAAGTCTTTGAGCGGTGGGAAGTATTTGTTGCGGTAATTCACTAATCAAATACTGAGCAAACTTTTGTAACTGATCTCTATGTAAACGCGATAATGATTCAGATACCGGCGCCCGAAGACAGACCTGATTTGGCTGAAAACCACCGAAAAAACAAATTTAAAAAACATTTTTAATAATTAAATAAAGTTTCAAAACCTGATGAATACGAAAGAGACAAACGGAGACCACGTGTGAGCACCAGGAGGCGGGTCCGGGACAGGTACAGTTGCACGAAGTGATTCGCCTCCGATCGAAAGTGACGGCAACATTGTATGAACCCTTAGATATACCCAAAGATTGCGGTGGAGTTACGGTTGCACTCAAATGGAAACCAATTTGCAAGAGTTCTTTCACTGCTTTCACTTTCAACAGATTCTCTCCCCTTTGGAACTCATCTGCGCTTCCATTCGCCAGACATGAGTAGAGTCTGATATCTTCTTCATTCTCAGGAAAGCTCCAGTAAGCTATTCTTAACTGTAACTGTTCCGGAACAGGAGGATAGACATGTTCTACTACTTCAAACGGTATATGACAGGCCACCGCCTGAGCCGAAAGTTCCACCAAAGATAGCAAATGTCCTTCTATTCCATCAATAATTGCAATCAATAAACAAATACTCGAATAAATTCAAACGCTTTTGCAATACATTATATCTTATATAATGCAATTAATTTGGGGTCACATTCACTGATAGCACCCATCCATCATCAAAATCATAGTCAAGTAAAAATCAGAGCCAAATTCAAGTAAACTATATTTTCGACTATAGTTGTGTTATATTTTATAGGTTTGTGGTCAGAGATAACCAAATAAGTGTTAATTTGTGATCATTTTTAGTGCAAAAAAGAGTATAATTTCATTCAATTGTTCAAAAAAAAAACTTCCAAAAGGGGGAAACCCTCAAAAACCCTCCTAATATGTTGCGCTTCTCTGATATGGACTAATATTTGCTTCAAAGATATGATTAAGATTTCAGATAAGAGAGACTCAAAATTGAATGCGTTATGAAAGCAGTCAATACTCTTATATGGTCTGAGATTAAGGTCTGGATATTTGAGGTCAACGCAGGTTAGCCTCACGACTGGTGCGATGTGAGGGACTGTAGTGAATGCATAAGCTTTTGACACAAGCAATGGATAGCAATGAATAACATATGAAAGCCATAAACAAAATAAAAGAGCAAAAACAAAATGTCAAAGAAAGACAAGAAAGCAGTTTAAAGGCAACCAATCAATGACTCAATCATTCAATACCTTTGTGTTTATGTGCGGCCGAACCGACACTACTATTAGCGAAAGTGAATCCAATTCCACTGTTGTTGAACTTCTTCCAACCCCTCCAGTTGTTGCAAACAGATTCGGGTTCACTCATCCACGAGCAGAGGCTGTCCTCTTCGAAACGCTCGCTGTCCTCGAAGGAGAAGCGGTCCCCTTCGTCCCAATCAAACATTTCGACAACAAATGGACACAAACTATCACTTCTAATACAATTAGGCCTCAAATGAATACATCACTTCTTGTCCACAACTCAAGAGGTCTTATTGTCCGAAATAAATAAGACAATCGTTAACTGAGTTGTCTTTGATTCACAAATAATAAAATAGTTCTCATATTTGGACACAAAAAACGGATTTCACGACAATTAAAGACATTTGAGTTTTATATGAAATGAAAATTAGTTTTCAATAATTAATAATTAATTCAATGATTGTATAGAAAAATATCACAATTTGTTTGTTTGACTCAAATGTTGGTATTTGTGGTCAAAATCACAAAATTTCGGTCACTTTTGTCTTAATTATATTAATGGTATTTAATGGCAACGAATAGCAATTGATATCAATTCTTATAATTCAATTAAATTAAAGATAAACTCAATTATTAGACAATTGATTGAATCGGAAATAAATTATTGATTTTTAAACAAATTATTTGAAAGCAATGATTAGACAACTGTTTGTGGCATCGAATCAATCGCTTATTAATTAAGGATAAGTCAACAAACAAACCAATGTTTGCCTCTCAAAGAGGTCTAAGAGTTGTCAGTTGATCACAAAGACCTGAAGACCTCGGAGTCGATCACAAGTCGGATAACAACACAACAGTCAGTCTCTGAGCCAACAAAGACTGAGAGCTGAGACTTGAGACCAGAGACGAAAACATAAGCCAATGGAACCAATAGTGTATACTCTGTTCACTACAATCCAATGCTAACCAATACAGTGAGAGCACAGACAGAGCTCTTACCACTCAATACCATACAATTGAACGCCTAATCGTCTCATACGTCACAAAAAACATACGAAAACATATTTTCGCAAATTATGTCAATAATAGTCTCTTTTATAGTCCATTCATTGCTTTTACTTTTTTATCAATTCATAGCTTAACGACAAACGCTTCCCTTTTCAGTCAAACAAGAACTCAGCCCTCAAATTGTTTTACGCTTTTTGTGAATCAAACCATTCTTTTCCCGTTTCTCTAATAAATAGGGTTTCCATAAATAGTGCTTAAAATTGATGTTTGAGGTCGAGAGGGGCTGAGAGGGGTCTCAGTTATTCACATATCTTTTCATATAATTTTCAATAAATTTGTCCGAAATGTTTAAAACGTTATTTATTTTTAAAACTTTTTAATTTAAATCAAAAACATATGATTTTCTAATATTTTTATTTTTCAATAAATTGTTTTGCATTTTAAATATAATTTAAAGTTTAATCTTTGGAGACCTATATATCAATTGTTGGTCATTTTCATCAATTTATAGATATATCGCAATAATCATATTATTATAAATTTGTTTTATAACTTCAATTAATACAAACAATAATCAAGTTTTGTATTCAATACTAAAATGTGTTCATTAGTTAACAACTTTTCGCATATTTTGCCCGCAATTGGAAAGCCTTTCAAAATAAACGGTAATTCAATTATTATTATTTTTGTCATTAAATAAAACTTTTAGTCTTTCTTTTCATTGATTAATATTAACTAAAATTGAGTCGAAGTTTGTATTTTTAATGTAATGTTTGACACAAATTGTATGAATAATTAGTATTCATTGAATTCCTCAAAACAAACCGATATTTAAAAGTTATTTAATATTTGTTTATTTGAATTGAAATTAAGTGTCATTTGTTGTGAATGTACTGCAAGTTCGGTACCGAAAGCCCATATCTCCGCGAAAACACGTTGAGCCTGATTTTGTCCGCAAACAAATGCTGGCCATTTGTGAACCAATCTTCGCGAAAGACAAACGACAAGACTCTGAGCGGTGCTATAATTTGACTGAAAAAGTGGTTCGAGAAATACATCCCTACGACAAACTGCTCGCACAAGACATGAAACAAGAACTGAGTTCTTCGCGAATGATAGCCTTTTTTCACACAAATATAGTGACCAATAGAGAGAAGAAGGAAATCAAAAATCTGTTCCAACACGAAGACATGTTTCTAAGATATTACAATCAAGACATCGCCTCTTTAACAATGGAGAGAACCAAATATCAATCGGCGATGACTTTGTGTCGCACTTCTGATTGGGTTATACAACAAAAGGACGTAACAATTGTTTTCTCGAACGAACCTCAGACTCAAAAACTACTAAAACTGACCAAAAAGTGTCCGCAACTCATACTTATGGCCGCCATTATTGACGACAGATTTCTTAGTGTTGATGAAATCAAAGACTACAACCGAATGCCTAATTTGGAAACACTCCGCAGTCAACTAAGTTTTACCCTCTCATTGGCCGCCAAATCGATTGCCGACAAAACAGTTGATCCGATTTCTAGATTAACAAAAAGTATTGATTTGTATATTAAAGACAAGAAATAATTGAATCCAAAAAAAGCATTCATTTTATTCGATAGCAGTTCTGTAGTCATCAGAGAGTCATTAAAAACAGTTAATACAGTAAAAAAAGATTGATTTTCATATGTTCCAGATTGACTTTCACATCAGTCTATTGGTTCCAAAAACACTTTCACATAAACTGTAAACTATTTCATAACTCATTGTAGTGTCGGCTGCAGTAAGTGTTGTCTGTTGTGTTGCTTTCGATTATTTTGTTTTCTAAATGAAATAATTGTC